>JAHBCN010016361.1:0-19812 GCA_019359885.1 Listronotus oregonensis
TGAAAAAAACGGGCCTATAACCCTGTCTTGAAATATTCCAGCCAAAACTTTAAATTTTTCCGGATACGCGTGAGTCACTTGAGCCCAAAGTATTCTCTTTTGACCAATCCCCACGGTTTGTCGTTTGAAACTACCATTAAGAAAAAAATTTTATCGTAAATATTTTACGGTCGGGGGTTTATAGTCGTCTTCGTTTAATTTGTATTAATCTTATTTTGTATGGATGATACTTTGCATGTTTCAGAATTTTTTTTCCGATGATTTACTGATGTAAAATTTGCTACTTGACTTTAGGTAAATGTGGATTTTCGTTTAATTAAGTATAACATCTAATTTCTTTGTCATCTAGTTTGGCCTACCTGTTCTAGGAAGGTATTTTACACAACCTTGATCAGGAATTTTTTAACAATTTTGATGACTGTTGATTCTGTAAGGCTCCCGATCAAAGATGGGCTTTTTTAAAATTTCCCCAGATTTTTAACCCAAAAAATGTCTTTGGCGATCTCAGCCAAAAATCATAAGGATTTCGTTTCCCTTTTCATTCTAAAAGCATATCTAATAAGATTATTTTCTCATACAGATATCACAAATTGACACAGTGATCACTAAAACAACAGTCAAAAAGGCAATTAGGTACCAAAGGTAAGGTAAAAAATCGACCGATTTAATTTTGAAAGCAATTAATGTCCCAAAACCTTGATATAAAAACATTTAAAAAATTTAGGCATGGACAATGTACATGAAATTTGTCTAGAATTGTCCGTAACATCCAAAAATGTAAAATATGCAGGTGGTGCATTTAAAAAATGAAGTCGATACCCCCTGCTGTTTTTCTTTTCTTTAAAAAAAATTTAAACCTAAAAACTAAATCCACGTGTCCGAGCGTTTTTTACTCAGGTGCCTCGTTTACCTAAAAAAGGTACTTTTCCAGACTTTATCGCCTCACTGTATGATGTTCTTGTCTGATCTAATCATTTGTATTAATTTTATAGCCAGGTGCTACGATTTTTTAAATTAAACAAACATTTTCAATTAGTTTACAATTTACTCCTGTGATTTCTGCACTTATTTGTGGGTTATGGAAAAAAGGCCTAGCACTATTTCCATCATTTGTGGGGCCATACCCAGGCTTAGGTTTATCAATTATTAAACCCATTCTGGATTAAAATTCACTTAAGATTTTTTTGTTGTTGTTTTCAAATATTTTTTTATTTTCATCAGTTTTAGCTTGCCAACTTTTAATTTGTAATCGATATGACATGTGCAGCAGGCACTCAAACAAACGTATTCAACAATGTAAACTGGACAAACCAATATATTTGAAACACTTTCATCAAATTGGTAGCTTCACAGAGATAAGCTCATAAAGTTTTAAGGCGTTTATTGATGTGTTGATAATATGTTCCCCATTTCGAACTAAGTCTTAATCTTTTTTCATAAATACAAACTTTATTGGCTTTTTAAAGTCAACCATTTTCAATCATAATCAATTTTATGATTCTTATAATACTTTGGACGAGTTATAAAGACATATTAGGGAGTTAATGGGAGGATTTGGTGATTTTTTGCAATGTTTGCAAAAATAGACGATTTTCGACGGGCTGTAGCTCGCTTGCTGTTAGAGCTAAATAGGAGGATTTAGTTAGTGAAAATTGTAGGAAATTTAATGCTCTTTTATTTTTTGATATATATCAAAAACACTGAAAAAAGTCCAAAAAATTCTTGGTTTTTGGGCTGTCAAAAGTTCTCCCATCAAAAATTTTGATGGGAAACCCCACATTACTGTTATTAGCACCCAAATAGAGCATTAAAAACAATTAAACTAAATAGGCTATTTCATGCTTGCTACAACGTTTGATTGGGCTACTATATAAATGATCAGAGTCGCAGTTTTTACCATCAAATGTAACTAATTCTAATAATCTAGCAACACTTTTTCCATAATTTTTATCTACATATTTTGTCAGAACGCATAACAGTTTATTCACAGAAATATCCGTACTCTCGTCAATAAGTATACCAAAATATTGATTCCTGAGAATTCCGGTTAAATCTTCAGTTTTTCCTTCAGCAATAACATTTTTAATATTTGCCATTTTTGTACGGCCCAAATTACAATCGTTTAAAATTGGCGAGTCAGAAAAGCACTCGTTTAAAACTGGAATCAAGTGATCAGTGCACTGAAAACTTACGTTGTGGTATGCTAACAAATTAGACAATTTAATTTTTGCTGTTGCAACTTTCTTGGAATGGATTGTGTTTCTTGAAAGAAAAATTGCCACTGATGGAATATTTAGTTTCATTTTCACTCTTTCCACGTGTTTCTTTGATGATGATGTTTTTCCAAGTCGGATTTTCCACATTTCAATTCCACATTGCAAGCCATACATCGACAGAGAAATTTATTTGTTGGATGATCTGCCAGCCATCCTTTAAAATAAGGCAATCCTAACCATTCGGATTTAAATTTTTGATTGTAGATTTTTTTGTTTTGATGCACTGATTTTTAGTTTTTTTATCGGAGTACTTGGACTCGCCCTTTAATAAAAAATAATATCCAATAAAATAAATACAAAATAATATTCTCACTTTGATAAAAGCAAATATAATAAAATAATTGAATTGTGTATAACTTACTCATCATCCGAATCAGAATCTGGATTCATATTTAATGTCGTTTCTCACAGAATCACAAATAAAAGTAAAAGTAACTATTAACTAACAAACTAACTCTTCTAATGTATACATGCGATGAAAGTGACGAAAATACGAGAATACGACTTACCGCGTTTAGTCAGTTGATCTGTAATTCCCCGAAACCCGATACCACGAATTAGCCCGTATTAGATTAAGGCTAGACTACGCTTCGATTTATGTCACGTCAACGCATATGTAAATCAGCGCAACAAGCGGCAATTTTTGGCGAGATACAAAGATCAAACCATAACCCAGGGTATAAGGATTTAATAAGTATTTGTCATTATTAGTCTATTTAATATTAAAATTAATAAATTGACTGAAATTCTATAAATTGAACTGAAAACAATCCAAAGTTGAAAATTCCCTAGATATCAGATAAAATTCCCTTTTTCCCTATTGTAGGAAAAAATCGGTAGAACTAGGGAATAATTCCCTAGGTTGGCATCACTGATTCTACATCAAGTAAATACAAATACTATAATTTATGAGACCTACAGACAAGAGAAACCGGTTTCTTGACTTCTTTAATATTTTCCGATGTACTACTAATGTATGATTCACCTGCCAGACTTGCATGTTTATGTTTTGTGGCCTTCCTAGCCCTTTTGCTGCCGTGCGGTTGATTAATCTTATCACTACTATCTTTACTATCAAAACATTCCTTTAACAAAGTCATCAAAACCCTTCTGGTTTTTCACACTGTCGAACCGGATGGGTAACTACTACAAAATAACCTCTAAAGGCGACGAAAATTAGCTAACGCAATCGAAGACTTCGAACACATACTGCGTACTGAGTGGAAAAACGATCTATGCGACGCACATGGACCATTCTTCCTCTTGGCCTGTTTCAAAGAAGGGTATAGTTAGGCAAACGGTATTGAATTTTCGACGGTTTTTGGGCTCAGCCGATGGATGGAGGTCATGTTTACAATTGGCAATCTTACTTTAAATGTAAAAAATGGTCACTTAGACCCTTCTTCCACTTACCGGTTCAATTAATTTATTACGAAGTATCTCAAATGCATGCTATTGTGCAGGACCATGAGTATTTACATTGGGCATTAGTGGAATAGTATTTACGACAATTGTGACAATTTTTACGTCTTAACACGTTTTATATTTACTACCCATTATTAGAACATTTTAGAAAACTTAATGCATGCTGCAAAATAGCGAAAAAGTGTTAAGATTTCAAAATATTTTTTATTACTTTTTGACCCTTTCTATACATTTAACTCTTTTAAAATGTATTGGAAAACATAAAATCTCAATGTTTTTTATAGGTTAGCATTGCATTGCTTCACACCTTCCAGACAAAAGCATGCATCTGTTGTAACACAAGTGATTAATTTACTTTATTCTAGCTGCCATTACTTTACTAAGTTATTTAGAATAAACTTAAAATGATCGCTATAAAGTTTCTTGGATATACCACACGATTAAACTATCTGAAGCGGAATTCCCAAATTTTATCAGCTGGGGTAAATATATTAACCTTTACAAGCTAACTTTAACTTTCTAACTTAATTTTAAGGAATCTAGAAAATTGGTATTGACAGCTTATATAGTGTAATGATATTACAGTTAATGCATATAAATAGCTCAAACCTTAAAGTTTCCAGTTTTAATTTTAAAATGTAAACAAATGTAGATGAAACTCATATAGCGGCTCTACACTCACTGCGAAGCTTGGTCTGTATTCGCTCGAAAAAATATGTCCCTCTACACTTGCAATGTTTACGGTAGCGTTTATTGTTTTCCTTTGTCGCGGGCCCAGAAATCGACATCGAATGGAGAACGCCGCGATGCGCGAACGCGAATCCATCCACAACCTCGTTTCACAATTTTCGCGCTGCAAATGTAGAGCCGTCTTTATGTAAATCGTAACATGCATGATAGGTTACTTTTTTGTCTTTTTTTTTTTTTATATATTTCCATATATAGGTAAATATTTTGTATTTGTTATTTAAAGCGCTTAGATGCAAAAGTCACTCTTAGCTTCTTAACGTATTTTTAGATAATTGATCAAATCTGTTATAAATGAAAATATTAAGTGTTTAAAGTCTCAAATTTATTTACAAAGTTACTTACTAATTAAGTTTATTTGTTTTTGTTATTATTCATCTAGTATGAGATGCAAAGCAAAAACATGTTTTTTAAATTAGTAAGGAGTAAGTGCTGCAGCGAAAATTTAATAAAGAGATAGTTTTGCTTCTAACCTATAACTACTTATTAACAAATTTAAAGCAGGATATGCAAAAATTAAGTTTATTTCGTAAAAAATAGCCTAACAAAATCTTACACAACCTATATTTTATATTCTTGATTGCGGCATTGCTCAAAAGTACTTAAATTAAAGCCACTTCCCCCAGCTTGCATCAAATCATCAACATTAGCTGACAAAAACTTTGGCTTCCCCAACGTCAGTTACTTTTTTTTTAAATAAATCTTTTTGTTTTATTAAACTGGAAATGCCAAGCTTCTGGTGGTTTAAGGTGTAATTTTGATTTGTTTCTTCAGTGTAATATATTCCATTCGTCGATTTTTCTGATGGTCGAAAAACTTTTTATTAACTCATCGCTGGTCCAATATTACATGGTCCCAAGTAACATAATGTCCAAATTGAGAAAAACGTGTTTTTAAATTTTTACTTTAGGATTGGGAATATGGTAATGTTTTTTTTTTAAATATGAAAATTTTTACTCATTCTGTTGGGTCCAGAGAAAAAGAAAACCATGTAAAAAAGAATAATTATTTACAAAAAGTTAAATATATGGTTAAAAAAAATAACATACAACTTTGTTACTTTAACCAAAAACTTACAAACGTGTATCATACATTTTGCAAATACTAACATCTGTTGTTTGTAAACTTAAAAAAAATGATATCAGCTACACAAAAAATGTTTAATGTTCGTATAAAACTAAAAAAAACATATTTCTCTAAAGTTAGTTTAACAAAAAACAGAAAAATTTTACGTTTTTTTATTCTGTTCGAATCCGTTATTCACTTTCATTTTTTATTTGGATTTTTTTGTGGAAGTATATTTTGGTAATATTGTATATCAACTTCCGGCATCCATTTAATCATTGAACGCAAGGCTTCAATTTTATTTTGAGGTAAAATAACTTCTTTACCATTATTCTTTTTAAGGATAACTGGAATAACTCCTGCATCACTTAAGTCAGCAGTAACATGACTTTGGGTTCTAATGTTTCGTCTGGGTCTTAAGTTGCAAGTTACAAAATCGGAATTAAAAAATGATGTTTTGTATTTGATTTCTAAAAAACATTTTGAAAATTGTAAACATGCTACCTTGGAAAAGGGAACTCTTTATAATTTATTTTCATGGAATATGATTGGAAGTCGATAAAGTCTTGAGATGTCATTTGAATTATTCTGTATAGTTTTCGACTATGTATTTTTAGCAAAAGCCTCAATAGAAAGACAGGCGAGAAATATTCTGACTTGCTTAAAGTTCGCTCTATGACACTATGCACAGCATCGGCTTCCTGGATGCATGAGTGCCCTGGTACCGAAAACTTCATAGTTAGCATTTTCAAATTGGGAAACTTTTGCAAAATATGAGCCACGGCAAAACTTATTAGACTATTTTTATTCTGAGGAACACAGCTGTCACTCCAGAGAATTATTTTCTCGAACTCAGGATGCTCCTCCTTTTAAAATTTTATAAACGGCGCTTGCAATGTCGTTGCCACTCGTGCCATGTAAAGCTTCCGACCAAACTGCGCAGTTAACATACTTGGTTGTAGATAAATGAGCAGTCATGTTATAAACACTAAGTTTACTTTTATAAAAAAATTCAATTGCCCTTTGGGACAGCTTAAACATTTTCCAAGTCAAAGCATAACACTGAATTATCTTATCTTATCTTTTTCTGTTCTCCCTCATTGCCTGTGTCTCTCTAAGATGCTTCTCATATTCCATTTTAAGTTCTTGAGAAATAGGTTCATCCTTTCCTTTTATATCGACCTCTGAGCATAAATCACACCGATCTTTTTTTGGCTTATTTAAACTTATGTTAAAATGCGTACAAAATATTTTTCAGTAAGCCCAAAACTTTACAGGAACATGACGTTTCTCTTGGACAAAGTTGGTGTATAAATCGTACATTTCTGTAGGGGCTAGCCCCTTCAAAATATTCTTTTGGGTGTCGAACGGCAATAATGGGTTTGGGACTTTTAGGGAACATATTGATATGTTCCTTCAAAAACAACACTTTCCTCAGACGTAATTTTTTTTTTTTCCATGTGCAGAAGGTCAAGCGTATTTGAAGTTGTTTTATTTTTTGTGAACAAACCGGTTTTTGGCTTATACACAATGTACCACAATAATATAATTTACACCTGTATTTTGTCGTTTCCACGTTGAAAACTTTAACTATTCTTTTGTTAAAGCGCATTTTTCCCCTTTTCCTTCTTCTTTCAGTATCAATATGTTGGTTGTATTCAGGATTTTTGCGCTATTATCTTTTATCTCAAACCAATCCGCTTTTTTGGTGAATGACCTCCTCCGGGATCTACATCCCCCTGCATATTTCAAAAATTTTTTATTTTAAACAAGCTATTAAATCACTTACCCCAAAAGCTGAGGTTACAAAGGAGAGATAGTTCAGAGTTTTATTGCACAGGTTAATGAAATTTTGCACGAAAAGGAAACACAGCTGCTTCAGTTCTCGAACTCCACAGCCGAACTGACCGAGATAGGACAGTTGATAGTTGACATTTTTTTACGCATGCGTAGAAGTCTAAAATACAGGTAGCCCATGTGAGCTAAATCCTGTACGATAGCTAGCGCTTGAAAAAAATAAGGTTCTCGCGTTCCGCGTCATCCCTGAAGGCACCAGAAAGAACTACCTTAATTTATACTTTCGCCAGGTATTTAAATAAATAACAAATGACCAATAAATCATAAAGAAAATAAAATGAATAACATTTTGCCAAAATTAAATTCCCACTATAGTTACTTTAAATCTAAGCGACAGAAAAACTTATAAATGGGTATCTAAAAAGATACTTTATGTTCTAAAGTTTAAATTTTAAAAAATACCATTTTTATAAAGCAGCAATTTTTATAAAATTTTATTAAACTGATTTACAAGCTTGTAAATAACTACCTGACAACTTGCAAACTAGTTACTGTATGAAACTGACACTACCATTTTAAACTGATATTTACTAATCCACGTTACACGAATATTTTTACAATAATAAAAGTTTTATATGAGTGTCTTAAAACGAAAAATCTCTTGTTTCTTGAATAAATCCCTGGTAAATAATGTATTTAAGTATGAAGAATAAAGTAATTTCAGAAATTCTAATGGTAATGGTAACATCATTTGGGAAAAAATCATTCATATATCCTTTGAAAACAATAACAAAACTATATTCTCCTCAGCGTTAGGAATTGGTAAAAGCTGTAATCTATTAACTCACAATCTGTCCAAGAGTTTTAAAAAGTTAATGTTTCAGTTATATTTCTTTTTTATTTTTATGACAGCCCACGAAGGCTTGTATGGATTCTTAGTACTTAGTACCATGGGTACCAGGTTTTTGGAGGTTTAACCCACCAGCAACAAAACATGCAGGTATTAGATTTCACGGCACCTTTTAGACAAAGCGGTAGTGCCACCACGGACGTTATACAATAACTACCACCTCTGAACTACCCCCACTAACGTCTAGGTAATGTCATTCAGATGAGACCTACAGTTTAACGTGGGTTTCCAACCACACCCGACGTGTTCATTGGAGGTCACCCATCCAATTACTAAGAGTGCTCGGCTTCGCCTAGCTTCGCTAATGTCACAAGAAGCGGTGTTTCGGCACGACATAAATGTTTCTCCGTCCCCGGGAAGGATTTACCTAAACTCGTCCCCAAGATTAAGATCTAATATCTTGGTTTATTTTCTCACTGCAAAAGTATAACTAAATTCGTACCCGAGCAGTGCAGATGAATAAAAATAAGGAAATAAACTTGTCCCATATTTAAATTAAATCTGTCAGTGGGCGGCCATAAACTTTCGTCGTTATAAATAAAAATAACCCGAAATTAAAAAAAAATCATGACTTAAAAAGCAATATATTTAATAGATTTAGGTATAATCACAAAATACAAAGGAAATTAATATTAACAATAATCACAAAATAGAAGGTATTTTAACGCTTGTAAAAGAAAGTCAAATCTTTACGTTAATACTCTTCTACTTGGCTTCCGATGCAGAGCTTAGGTCGCCGTACTGCAGGATCACGTATCCTTAAAGTTTCATGTAAGCTCTGCATTTTTATGAAGGTATCTGTTTAAAACTGCTTTAAAGCCTCAATCAACGCAGAATTCGTTGGGTGTGTCGAATAAAAGCTAGCGTGGAAAGATTCACATGCATTTTGTACTTCTTTCTAAGCTACCGCTATGTTCAGTTTACAAGCTTAGAGGAAATACAGCTTCTTCGTTAATATAATTTTCTACCAAATAGTCTGAAATCGTGATACGCGTTTGACTTCAGGTTGCATTGCGACAAAATGAAAAGCAAAAGAATTGTCTTCTTTGGATGGATCCAAAAATGATAAACCAAATAGATAACGCAACCATTTTCCAATTGTACTATTTTCGTCTTTATAATCAGAAAAAAGCCCAAGATTTTAAATTTTACGAAACCAGGCCTGTGCCAAATAAAACCTGCAGCCTATAACTCGGAAATACCGTTCTTACTGCACTGTGAATTTCTATATCAAAATCTGCCACAGTGAATCTTCGGTTTAGATTTAAGCCAAAACTGTTACATTTCTCTTGTGAAGTCTCAGAAATATATTTGTATGAACACTCTTGCTTATTTGGTAACAGACAAGAAGCTAATGGAATATAATAACCTTTTTCTAGGACATGCAACGTAAGCAGCTGCAAAAAATGATCAGCACAGTAGCTAAATGTGCCGTCGAGGCGACTGCGCAGTACTATAATAGCTAGTGAGGAAATGTGTCATATCATCCAAGCCATTGTAGTGTTCCATAATTAAATTTAAAAAGAAGAGGAAGATCTGTCCCCAAAGCAAAGGATCGAAAATATTGCACAACTGGGTTAATTGACTGTGAAGATCAAAATGAGGAATTGCATGAAGAAAGTTGGCGTGGAAGCAATAAATTAAAAAGCGTCGGAAGAATGGGATCAAATAATGCCTTAAGATCGATGCAAAATATGCGAAAAGTTTTAAAAGAGTATTTCTTATCCCCTGTCGGAGCACTTAATTATCAATATAACAGAGTTTCTTTTGGGGGATCATTTTAATTTCTCTTTTTAATTTTAAATACTTAACTTTATATGTGATAAAAACCTAAATAAATTTATAATAAACCGTGTAAAACGTAGTTTTTTGTGTGGCTTTTGGGCTAGTATAAAATAAAACCAAATGTACTGTAACAACAATTTATTTTTTAAAATCACTAATGCCTATTGTTGCGTATAGCTTCCAATTCTTCATACATTTTTCTTTGAAATCTTATTTTTTCTCCTAATGTCAGATCATTTAAATCTTTTTGCTTAAGTATAGCAGAAGCAAAATCTTCATCTTCTGATGACTGTGTACCCATGGAACTGGTAAATTTATTAACACATGACCCGTTTTCCTTTTCCAGTTTTAATTTTCCTTTTAAAAAGGGCAGGAAACCCAGACACTTGTTCAATTAGCAATCCATCATCTATTTTTAATTATTTTTAAATATGACATGTTTTTTGGTTTTTTGATTGATTAAATAAAATTTTTAATTTCATAAATTTTTTGTATGAACGAGCGTGGTAAAAAAAACATAAATTTTGTTAAATTAAAATTAAATTTCTGTTTGAACGATCTTTTATTGAAAGTAAGTGAAAGTTAAATACGACTGTTTCCTTTTTACTTAACAAATGTTGGGTTTAAAAAGGAAAATCAGAATAGATAATAAATTATCAAGAAAAAGCAATAATTTCTTAATTACGAGAAAAAAAGGTAGTGTATCATATTTGCGAAAATGCACTTAGATTATTTTTGAACAAAGTCCATGGGGTTTTTCCCCAAAAAAGCGGGGGGGGTTACAGTTTTTTTTCTCCAATAAGTTGTTATGTTAATGCAAAAGTATTTACCAATAAACACATGCAAAGATTTACTTCTACACTTCTTACATCGCTAACATAAAAAAGGGTGATCAACGATTGCGCGGGTACTTTGCCCCAAGATAAAAAAATTTTTGAAAATGGGTTTTGTAGTGGGATGGTGGAATATTCGATATTTTAAAAATATTTTCATTTATACGGGGGGGCCAAAAAGTGGATGCAACAAGGTTAGATTTTTTTTAAAAATTAACACCCTGTATTTGAAAGATTTTTGAATTGTACGTGTAATTTCATTTTTTTAAAATAATTTTTATCAGGAACAAGTTAAACTTTTCGAGAAAATTCGATTTATTATGAAAATTTATTTAACCCTTTTTTTAAAAATCTTTTATTTTTTCTCGGGTTTGTTCTTAGTAAACAAGGAAAAAAAATATGTCACATAAATTTTTTAAAAATTTTTTTTCCCAAAAAAGAAAAATTTCTAATTTTAACAATCCCCTTTTTTTTGGGAACACCTTTTGTTTTATTGTCATCTTAACTTCAAAAACTTTTTAAAATATTATATCCACTAATAGTTTTAAAAATTTTTTTTTTGGTTTTCTGTTCTTTAAAATTTTTTCAATGGAGTTAAGTAAAATATAAAGTAGTTTTTTTACAGAAACGGTCTTAAATGCGCAAATTTTCATAATTGAAAATTTTAAAAAATATAAATTGTTTGTGTATAAAACCTATAAAAAAAAATTTCAAATTACCTACAATTCAAAAATACATCAAATACAGAGTGTTTAATATAAAAAATCTAACTTTTTTACCCCACTTTTTTCCCCATAAATAAAAAATTTTAAATATAAAATTTCCCCTATCTTACTAAAAAAACATTTTAACAAATTTTTATCAAGGAAAAATCCCCAAGGGGCTCACCCGGTTTTTTGGCGTCAAACACTAAAATCCGTCATTTCCGCAATGATTAGTCAGTACATATATTTTCAAACAGTGTACTAATTTTTTTTGTATGATTTTCATTTTTCGTCATATTTTAATTTTTTTAAAGTTTTTAAGGTCTGGATGTCACCGTGTAGCAAAAGTTGTTTAGTTAATAACTGGGGATAAGACAGTTTTTTTTTAAATAAATTATTTGATCTATTTTAAAAAATCTTTTCGAATAAATGTATAATACTTTTATAATTCGTATAAAAATTTTTTGTATGCCAATAGCCCTAGACCCCTGGCTATAAACTTTTAACGTAGAGTTAATTAAATTTTTTCGAATTTGCAGAATGGCCCGAAAGATCATAAAAATCGTTTAAAAAAAAAAAAAAAATTGCAAAGTTTCGGTGGCTAATTAGTCATTTTTTTCAAAGTATTAGAAACTTAAAAATCATAAATCTAAAGATAACCCAAATACCATTGCTTCTCTGATTCTGTATTTAAATAATATATTAAATAAACATTTTTATAACTCTTGTTTTTTTTTTTAAAGAAGGTTTACTTTTCGTTTAGACCGATAAATAATTAAGTTCGTTGTAACTTTCAAACCCTCTATCGAACCCAAAAAAAAATTTGGATGTTTTCATTTTGAGATTTTTTATTACCGTGACCTTTCCCAATAAGACAAGAAAATTGATATTCCACACGGCTCCTACGATATCTTATTCGGCAAACCCCAAAATTTTACCGCTGGGGTAAATGCTGTTAATTTTTACCGACAAACTTTTCCTTCAATTAATTTTATTTTTTTTGGATGAAGCGTCAAAAATAAAAATTTTTAAAAATGATCTAGGGCTGACAAAGTTGACTTAGCTAGTAGTCAGTTATTATTGAAAGATGTATTTATTAATAAAAAACTTTTTTACGTCCCCCAAGCAGTGTTAAATGACCATGTATACTTTAAATGGGTTTTTAGCGACCGGTGAGATTTGACCAAATTTTAATATGTTGTGAAGGACCCAAAAAAGCAATTTTTATCCTTGCACCAATACTCTTAACCTACAGGGTGAGCCGCTAAAGCTAGGTAATATGTAATATTACTATTAGGGAATAATTATATTAAGCGAAAATAACTGTACACAAGTAGGGATTTTAAATAATCTTTTAACAGATCTTTGCAGATTATATAGGGTACCACAAATCTAATACAGTTGATTTGTATTGAGTCGGCTTTTACTTGGTGGAAGTCCAATATACCGAGGTAATAAATTAGAAAAAATAATTTTCAAACTTTTCCACAATGTTTATTTTATGTTATATTTACAAGCTCGATATGTTTCTCAACACTGTTGCTTCTTCAACGGAGTTAAAAAAGTATTCCCCAAAGTAATATTTTATTACCAGCTTTGGCTCACCCCTGTGAAAAAAAAAAAAAAAAAAAAAAGTATTGGGGGGCCCAATCGCAAGAAGGAGGGCCTTACGGGATTAAAAAAAGGGGAAAACAAAAACTTTGGTAAGGTTGCAGTGGTGGAGGTCATTCTTGCCATCTCCGCTCAAATAATCTAATCTAATCTAGTTTTACTGTATATATCCCAAAACAATTTAATCTTAGATATGGCAAAGTTAAGAGTGAAATATTAAAGTTGTTTTTATCCACATCTACATCAAATCATTTTTTTTTTAATCAAAACGTTTTTTAAACGTATAGCAGACCTAAAAATAGGTATCATTTTGTTTTTCTGAATTGTATTTGAGGTAATCTGCAATTAAAAAAATATTTAAAATCCCTACTTGTATACAGGTTTTTTTCGTTTAATTTTTTTCCAAATAGTAATATTACAGATTACTTATTTAGGGTACCAATTATTACTCATATGGAGTTAAACAAGTGCTTTTTCAATTTATCCTGTATTTTTATTTAAGGTATGAAGGTTCTAGAAATGTTGCAGGGTTTAATCTTTTTGGGTTCCATTGTCTTTATTTATTTTTTAACAAGTTTAAACAGTGTATCTTGGGTCATTTTAATGAATACTAAATATCTAAGCCTATGACTACGCCTTTTAAACTTAACCGGGGCACTGATGCATGAAGCCATTGCCCATTTTTAGGTTACTGAGCTTGACTTTTTTTTCCCGTTTGGGGGGCAGAGGTTAAATGTAGTGGATATCTAAACTTGGTTTACTATAAACAGGGGAATTTTTTTACTAATTGCACTTTTTAAAATTTTCGTTTCTTCATGGGATTTCAATAAAATCTCAGATCTTTCCAATTTATTATGATTTTTTTAACCAAACATTTGCGCACCTGACTTGTTGTCTCCCAAATTGGATATTTTTAAAATTTCTTAATTCTAACTTCTGGGCTCTTTGTTCACCAATATATAGATGACCACACTCAAGGGGTTTTTAAAAAAGCTTTCTTTCCGCATTTAAAGTACTCGGTTTTTTTAATAAAAAATTTTAGGGCGTTGCGGGGGAAAGAATGCTGTTTTAATGTCGTGTTTTCTTGCTATCCTTCTCATTTTTTTAGAAGTTTGACGGATGTAGAGTATGGGATGAAAAATTTCGCCCGTCTATTAAATTTACCATGGAAAAAGAAAAGAATTCCTCACTACCGTTTTTTGATGAATTAGTAAGGCGATCCGGAAATACAGTTGAAACATCAGTATATAGAAAACCAACACACACCGGACAATAGGTGAATTTCGAGTCTAATCAGTCTGGCCCGACGAAAGAAGGTATAATAAAAACACTGTATAATCGTGACAAAGCAATATGTAGCCCTGGCATTTTGTTAAATAAAGAAGTCGATAATATCAAGGAAAACCTGCCACAGAACGGTTACACCGAAACCCTAATTCAAAAACCAATTATAAACTTTCGAAATAAACGACAGGTTATACATACAAATCAACAACAAGAAATGAAGATCCTTACTATACCTTACATGCGAGGAACATCTAAAAAATAAGAAGGATAGGAAGAAAATACGACATCAAAACAGCACTCTCTTCACGCAATACCCTTAGAAGTTTTCTTACTAAAACAAAACCGAGTATTTTGAATGCGGGAAAAGAAGTTGTTTTTTAAAAACCCCCTTGGGGTGGTGATCCATATAATGATGGGACAAAGAGACCTGTAGAAGTTAAAATTAAGGAACATTAAAAACATACTCGAATGGGCGGGACTGGCAAGTCAGGTCTTGCGGAACATGCTTGGTCTAAACATTATAATATTAATTGAAAAGATGCTGCGATTGTTCTTAGAGAATATTATTAATAACAATTTCCATGTTTATAGTAAACCAAGTTTAAATATCCACAACATTGGGCAAGCTCTGCTCACTTTCAGGAAAGCAGTCAAGCTCAGTATGCTTCAGTGACCCGGTTGGGATATATAAGGCGTAATCATAGGCTTAGATATTTAGTATTCACTTGAAAATGATCAGAGATACTTACTGTTCGAAACGTTGTAAAAAAATTAAATAAAGACAATGGAAGTCCAAGGTCCAAGAAGTTTTTAAATAACTTAATATACATAGTAGATTTAAGTTTTGGATTGTTACTATTTAAATACAGTTCATACTTAGCAAACCATTATTTTTAAATGGGCAAGAAAAAAATTAAAACTAGCTTTATCGTCTTACCCTGTAGGTTTAGAGTTTTGGTGCAAAAAAAAAATTGCTTCTTTTAAAGTGCTCAATAACATTTTAAAAATTTTGGGTTAAATTTCCCCGATCGCTAAAAACCCATTTAAAGTGTGCATGGTCATTTAGCATGTGCTCGTTATGAAAAATATTTTTAAATTGTATTTATTATTTTATACTAAAAATATTAGGTATCTAATAAATAAGTGATTTATTTTTTATATTGTCTATCTAAACTTTATTCGATACTCGGTCGCTTATTATTTAGAGCATGCCAAACTGGGATTTTGTGTTCCTGAAATTTTTATAAACCGCAAAGTTGAAAAATGCATTTTGAGTGATAACTGGGCAAAAAGTTTCACAAACTATTTGTGTCTAAGTTTTCTCGTGAACGAAACACGAACAAAAACGTATTTATACAGTAAAAATGTATTATTATTTTTTTAAATATTTTTTATGTGACCATATAAGAAAGTATAAGATTTTACTAAAATCGCTGTTAATTTATGTTAATTGTAGTATTTAAACAAATAAAATATTAAATAGCTTAATTAGGGGAAAAACTAGTAAATTGGTATTAATGATACTGTGTATTGTAAAAACCAATCAAGCATATTTTCATTATTTACTTAAATTCCAATTCAATATAATATAAACATACAAATAGAACAAAATGTTTATTTATAAAAAAAGACATATAGAGGTTTTGTCAAAAACTAATTATTGTATAATATTAAATTTACTAAATATTACCAATGTAAAATTAAATAATATATTGTTATTTACCATGGTTATCTGGTCCGATTCCTTGTGGAGCTGTTAAATTTTTATGTATATTTTGCGATAGATTTCCCGACACTTTTGTTTAAAATATGCTAAGTGCAAGTGATTTTTAATTAAATATTTATTTTTTGGCAAAACAACCTTTTACTATCAGTAGGGGCTTTAGGATTTTTAAAATTTTCTATCTAAAAAGTGATATACCGAATGCTGTTGGCCTTCAAAAACATTTCGGCAAAGAAAATTTTCATTTTGGAATTTGCGAATAAAGTTGATTTTGTTTGCAGCGCTCCCAGAGGAAAATCTAAGTTTCAAAAGTGAATCCTCTATTTGTATTTTGTTCATGAATTTGATCAAATTTTATCATCAAATCCCAATTTGTTTCTCTAAAAACCATATACAGTTAAATTTTTTTCACTTAACAATTTTTCTATGCAAATATTTCAGATGCTTCTTATTTTAAGGAAAATGCAGATATTTTTGCAAAATTTGGGATTTGACGATAAAATTTTATCAAATTCGCGAAAAAGAGGATTTGCTTTTGAAACCTATATTTTTTTCTGGGAATGCTTAACAAAAAATCAACTTTTATTCGCAAACTCCAAATTGAGAAATTTCTTTACTTAATGCCAATAGCATTGGGTATATATTTGGTGTGGGTCCTATGTCTTACTTTTTAAAAATGAAAAAAATAAAATCTCAGAGCCGCCACTGACCCTGCTTCTGAATGGAAACTGAATAAAGGTAAAAAGAACCTAAAGGCCCAGAATACATGATTGGTATGTGCAACAAGTATAGTTGGACCACGATAGGAAGATAGGGTAAAGGAATTTAAAGAATTCCAAATTTGTTACAAAAAATCAAAAGGTTGTTGCCAAATTTGTAAAAACCTTTAATTTATCATTTAAGTTTTAAGCACTTTGATGCTTTCTTCTTTAAATATAGGTCTAATCTTTTTGTTTTATATGTCCTTAAATAAAAACTAAAATATTTTTATAGTTCTTTTATTATTTTTTCTTTAATTTAATTTGGATTGGGAATGCTTTTTTGGGATTTGGTAATGCTGCAAACCTTGGGATGTCTCAAATGCGTTCGGTCAGCTTGTTTTTATAAGAGATGGCTTGCGCAAATATGTAATTTTATTTGGCCGTTTAATTTTTTATTTGTGGGTGATGTCGAGTCGATTTATTTTTTTTTACTGGGTTTTAACATTGCATTAGCGGGTGTCAGGGCTTGATTGTTATACATATACTGATTATTAATAATCATATACACCTACATAATATTAAATTAGGTTTAAATAATAAACCTATTTACAAAAAACTTCCGTGTTTCATGATTAAAAAATTAATACCTATTATACCGGATGTCCATTTAGTGATGATATCTCGTTAACTATCGATTTGCAAAACTTTTATACAAAATTTGTACAAGTAAATGGTATGCATCTTACAAAAATAATTTTAAATAATTGGGGTGCCTTTAAAATGCGCTACGATCTTAAAATCTTTTTTTTTTAAGGATGCATCCCATATATTTTTCGATTTTCGAATTATATGGCCAATTTTAAGCATTGTGTAAAATACGCTATTAATATTTAACATTTTTCAAGATAATGACAGTTAAAAATCAACATTTTAGTCACTATGAATGCTTACTTAGCAAAAACTGCTTAAAATAAAGGGAGCGAATTTCACTTTCCTATCTTAACTTTTTAAAAACTGACGGTACCAAGTGATACCACTCGTTTCTGGGAGAATGAGATAGCTTGACAGGAACTTATGTTTGGTCGAACATTCTATAATTTATTATATGTTTATAAAATGTTAGAAAATAAAAATCAACATTTTTTTACATTTTACGATTACGATACTAAGCAAAAGCAATTAAAGATAAAGCGAAATGACTTTTACTCTCCTATATTAAATTTTTAGGAGGTATCTAAAGTCGTTTGCTACTTAGTTCTTCCAATCCTTATAAACTAGTTTAATAAAAGTCGTTTTATTAAACTGATTTATTATAAACCACTTTTATTTCGGTTTAAGTGTATCTAGTAAGTGTTAGGTACTATTTGAATATTAGAAAAATTACATTCGTTACCCACCTTATAAGGTTTTATCAATATAAAGACAACCAATAAGATAAAACGTCGATTTTGAGCCATTGGATATATGATGGAAAAATCACTATAAATCGAGGCAGCTGATGGGATGAAATGGTAAAATCTAAACACATCTAAAAAATAGTAATTTTTAACAGTGGCGAATTTTTAGGTAAAACAATGAAGGCTACATTTCTGCAACATAAATAAATTACACCCGCCAATGTTTCATACAAAATAAGAAAAAAACATATTAACTCGCGAGTAGCAATTTTTAATTAATTTTCAGATAACTATTGGTTAATAATAACTGGTAAGTTGTGATTAATTTAAATAGGTTTTTCAACAATAAAAGTTGTCTATCGTAAGACGATTAGTCAAGAGATTTTATTTGGAGTGGAATGAGATACCAACTCAAAAAACTTTTACAAAAAATAAAAAAAGTTACCGAATTTCCCCTTGGGCAAACAGCGAAAACCCTTTTAAAAAAGAATGGATTTTACTGGAAAAAGGCCGGAATCATCAAAAAAAAGTTGCTAGAAAAAACCAAGTGTCCTTCAGAGGGGTATAGACATTAATTAAGAAAAAGGAATTTCGTAAACAAGGTAAAAAAAATTGTAAGCAGAGACTAAACTTTAAATACTGACTTGCATTTTAAAAAGTAATTTATATTCTCGGGGAAAAGCTACCCGCACCCTTTTATGTATAAACCTTTACATTTTGTTTGCAATTGATGCAATAAATTTTAAAATCTATGATCTATAAATGAAGCAGTCTAACACCATCTTATTATATTTTTTTTAGCTTAACCGACCTTCTATTTACCTTTATTTTTTTTGATAGTAGAATTTGAATAATAACTTTATTATTTTTTAAATCGTTTTTGCTTAGTTAATTGCCAAATTTTAAAAAGGTGACTTTAAATTGTCTATAACGTCCAAAACACTAAATTTCTGTGGTGCATAAATAGCCAAAATTACATCGGTGCCATAACTGAATATGTCTGGATAAATATCACGGTCTTAAAAGTTGCTGGTTTTTAAATTTTATATCTCATAGCCTCATAGTCACCATACTAGAAAATTAATTTAAAACTTATCTTCTATAGTAAAACATTCTGTACAATGTTTAATAAAATAAATATATAAAATAAATAAATAAATATTTTTAGTAAAAAGTATATAAAAAATTAATTTAATATTTATTTTTATGAATAAATTTTTTCCCCCTTTGGACTTCAAATTTCCTATCCATTCTTTCCCCTTTCGTTTCCGTTCTTGCTAAACTTGTGATACTATATGTTATTTTGCAATTTAAGATAAAAGATTTTGCTTTATTTATACTTAAAAAAATAGTATTTTCGACAGTTACTGGCAGTATTGTAAATGGAAATATGTCCATCAAAATGGAAATTGGAAATTTGCGAACGTGTCTCTGACGTTTTGGAAATATTGGAAAAACATAAGAAGGCGTTTTAAGTCATTCAAAAACCGTTTATGTATACTTCTTACACTTTTGTGCAAAAGATATTTCACACTGTAAAAATATTTTTTT
>JAHBCN010016362.1:0-19605 GCA_019359885.1 Listronotus oregonensis
TTATGCAGCAGGATCCAAAGTTTTTAAATAAAATTCTATTCATAGACAAGTCTTCCCTCACTTTAGCAGGAATGTTTAATCACAAACATAAACATTATTGGTTCTGATAAAACCCTCACCAAATTCAGCAACATAACAATTTTATTGTTTCCATGGCTTTCTTGATACTAATATGAAACTTTTTTTGTAATTTATTAATATTTTAACCTAAAATATCTCAAAAATGGTTCATCCAAATATCATCAATGTATATATATATTTGAAATAAGAAGAAAAAGATCTTTCGTTGTAGTGCATAATATACAGGGTTTCATTTAAAAAAGTTGAAGTTGCCTATATTTTTCCATTTTTTTATTG
Organism: Listronotus oregonensis; assembly: GCA_019359885.1. Taxonomy (NCBI): domain Eukaryota; kingdom Metazoa; phylum Arthropoda; class Insecta; order Coleoptera; family Curculionidae; genus Listronotus; species Listronotus oregonensis. The sequence goes on from JAHBCN010016362.1 coordinate 358, forward strand.
CGATATTTTTTTACTGGTAATTTCAAAAGATAATATGGAAAAAATCTTACAATTTTTATATAAAACATTTTTTTCTGTCCTTAAAAATAAAGGCCTTAGAAACCACGTCAATATAATCAAAGACCCTGTATTTAATCGCATAACAAATCCAATTGAAATCACTTAGAGCCCAGAAACTACATTATCAATCGTAAAATTTAATGTAATATTAAATAAAATAAAAACCCCTTCTACCATTTTAAACTTTTTAGAAGCCAAAAGTCAGATATGTGGAAAAAGATCAAAAAAAGTTCGTGTTTAGCCAACATCAATTTCTGGTCGTAAAAAGAAGGTGTTACCTAAATCTGAAAGGATTTAAGCTGGCAGATCTTAAAAAAACACAAACTAAAACGAAAGCACAATCTTAAAACTTATTTTATATTATTTAAATCCCCCAAAAAATTCCAAATGAGTGATTACATTACAACTAATTTACTAAACAAATCTATTTTCATCTTAACGAACAGAACAAGTTTGCGTGCTCTGTATCGCACTGGGATTTTTTTAACCCAATGCGCATGTCCATAAACAAAGAACCGAGTGATCCAGAGCATAGAGCGACCTGCGCTTCTCGCCAGTTGTAAAGTTTTTTTTCTACTCCTATATTAGTAAGAACCTAATTACACACCGTCTACTTTATCAGTAAATCTCTAATTACAAACACTATACTGTAAGAAGCCAAACTGTGCGTAAGGGCAGTTACGTAATATATATATATATATATATATATATATATATATATATATATATATATAATATATATATATATATATATATATATATATATATATATATATATATATATATTTATATATATATATATATATATATATATATATATATATATATATATATATATATATATATATATATATATATTTACGTAACAGTTCCACAATCGCATTAGCCGCGAGCCCCCAAAATCTTGAAAACTTTCAATAGATTTTACGTAAAGCTAGCTATGAAACAAATACATCCCTTGACAACGCAAATGTTTGTATTATTATTTGTATTGTTACTTAAAGTTTACATAATCTTCTGCTTTTATTTATAAAAAAACTAGACATAAAGTCGTAGAAAAAGTATAGTACACAACTCGAGTGGTAAGCTCATTACACACTCTTTCGAATTACGGTACTCGCTCACGCTCGTACCGTAATTTTCGAAATCATGTGTAATGGGCTTCTTAACACTCTCGGTATGTAATATACTATTACGATCACATTGTATAGATTTCAGCCTTACTTGTACAGCTGTAAACAACATTTTTTTTGTGTTGGTATCCTCAAAAAAAAAAACATTTTAATGTAAGCAGCCACAACGGGGACCAGGATTTTTGATCAAACAGTACGTAATAGACTTCATCAATCTCAGTTGCGTGTTAGGAGGCCGGTTAGAGTGCCTTGTTTAAGAGCAGAGCATCGAAGAGCTTGAAGAATTTTTGCCGAAGCACATCGTCATTGGACAATACCACAATGGAGTAATGTTTTGTTTACGGATGAGTCCAGATTCTGTTTACATCACAACGATGGACGAGTTCGGGTATGGCGACGACCAGATGAGCGGTATTTGGACTCAGCTGTGCAAGAAACTGTTCGGTTTGTCGGTATATGTGTATGGTATGTATGGGCTGGTATATGTTTAAATGGGCGCACCGACTTAGTGGTTATTGCAAACGGTTCCTTAACGGCATTATGTTACTTAGAAGAAATTTTAACACCACACGTGATTCCTTTTGCGTAGAATATGGGAGCAGATTTCATTTTACAACATGATAATGCTAGGCCACACGTGGCTACGATAACAACAACTTTTTTAAATGACCATAATATTGAAGTTATGGAATGGCCGGCTAACAGTCCAGATCTCAATCCCATCGAACATCTGTGGGATACATTGGGACGAAGGTTATTGGAGCGGCAGCCTATACAAACCATCGACCAACTTGAAGAAATTCTTATTCAAGAATGGGAACAACTACCCCAGGAGTTGATCAGAAACTTCATTGAGTATGCCCAGTCGTTGTGCTGAAGTTATCAGAGCCAGAGGAGGGCATACTCACAACTAAAAATAGTTTTAACATATTGCCTTATAAAAAGTTGAAAAAATTAATATTTATTGACTTATTGCAATTTAATTTTTTTTCCTAAAAAACACATCCGACAGGTTTAAGACATACACAATTTTAACAGTAGTATTTCACAAATAAAGGAGAAAACGATAACTTTTTCAAAAAACTATTACACAAAAAATTATTTAAATTTTTTCAAGTGGCCCCTTTTTCGTTTTGAGTAGTTTATTTAAATGGTCGATAGTTTTAAGAGTTTTGTATTTTTACAAAAAACTTAATAAACTAAATGAAAATATGACTATTTTTGATAATTTTTAAATATTGTATGATAGTTTAGTGTAGTGTGTTACTTGAGTGTTGAGAAAGGGTGATTCCAAGGGTAGTACCGTTCTAATTATTTTTATATGGCTTCTTTATGACTCTGGAATGATATTCTAAAAATTTTAGACCGGCATGAGAGCTGGATAAATTCATTTTGATTTTTTTTAGACCGCGGAGGTACTTGAGTGTTGTAATGATGTGGTTCCAAGGATAGTACCGGTCCAATTATTTTTATATGGCTTTTTTATGACTCTAGGACGATGGTCTAAAAATTTCAGATTCACTGAAATGGCCACATTTAAAACAATTGACAATGGAGATATAGGATAGGATATGGGAGTCTTAAAATAGACTTTAAAAATAACGTAGATTTTCTTGAACACCTAACAACCGAGCTGATTTTTGGAGAATGTTATATTGCATGAAATTAATTGCAAGTTACAGTCCAAAAACTTTTATAGACGGTCAATTAAAAAGGTATTTTTATTGCAGAAAATATGTAAAATTACTTTCCTGCTCTAATTATAACAAACAATATTTATTTTTTATAAACAGCAATTAATTTTTATTATCTAATATCCTAAATACTTTTTAATTTAGCACTTTCATATTGTTTATACATACTTAGTTTTTATGTAACGGAATATTTTTTATATACAGGGTGAAACAAATTCCAAGCTCACCATTGGCATCTTGTAAACAATAAAGAACAATGCGATCTACGATTAACATCTCTTTAATAAAAGAAACAAACTTACAACTTACTTTTTATAGGAAATAATATAAATAGGTGGTAATTGTTTAGATGTGTGGCTCCACCTATTTTTAATCACAAAAAATCAAAAAATAGAGATATAGTCACTTTTTTTTCATTTTGTAAAGTTTTTTCGGTCTTAATTTTTATTTTGAAAGTAAAAAATGGGCATTTTTCAAGTTTTTCGTTAAAATTTAAGACATCGACTTCCCAAATATCATACTCTTTTTTTCTTAAAAAAACATGAGCAAACTCACAATTAAAAAAAAGTTGTGATATCATGATTTAATTCTTTTTTTTTTATTTTTAAACTTAAAAATCTTATTGAAAAATAGGTTTGTTGTTAAAATTTACGGATATCCTTCACATTACACCTGTGCTTAAATAGTGTTATGAGTTATGACCTAAAAACAAGTATCCAAAAAAGGGCGTTTAAGATTAGTTTTAACATTTTTTGTGTTTTAATTCAAAAACCAACAAAATGATCACAGTAAATATTTAAGCCATTTATAAAGGTTTTTGAAGCTCCACAATAAAAATTATAGAGAATTTTCAAAAAATGCACTACAATTTCAGAAAGTGATTTCTCATTAAAAAATAGAAAAAAAGAGTTTCTATAAGTGTGGGTCAAATAATGCATATTTTTTAAGATACGGGGTGTTAAATTTTTTAAAAAATTGGTTTTTTGTTATTTTCCCAAATACCCTGCCGTCGATTTTCTTAAAATTTGCCAGTTTTATTTTTATAAATAAGGGCCTAATTAAGGTTTAATTAAATTTAAATTACCCAGTGGCGTGTACGCAACTGACTTTTTTTGCAATTTTTATTATTTTTTTTTTTTTAGATTAAGCAACTTAAAATACAACTTTTATGTCCCTTAATTTTTTTTTATCTTTTGACAAGTCTTAATGATATTTAGACTTGTCAAAATCAGCCCACCGTAGAATAAAGAAACCAATCGTACCCAGAAGGTCAATTCTCCAGTCTCAAATGAAAAATGTCGAAAATGAGTCTCGATAACTCCAAAAAAAATCATTGGCATAGAAACATTTGTACCTTTATTATTTCTGATATATACAGCATGTCCCAAAAGTAATGGGACACAAAGCGCAATATTCGTAAATTTGCCTTATCCCAAAATTAATAATAACCAAGATACAGGGTGTTAACCTCTTAATTTTGTTTTCGTCTTTTTGTAATAATTTTTAACCAAATGACATAGCGATACGAAATTAGGGATTTGAGGGTTTTTTGAGGCGAGAAATTCAAATTCGTCCAAGTTTTTGATGTTGCTAGTAGAGGGCACCAGCTATAGCCTACGGCACTTGTTTTAGATGGCATAACTTTTTTTAAAGCTTAGAATTTTGACCTGTTTATTAAAAAATTAGTTACTATTATTTCCTCTGCATCAAAAATGCATACTTCATTTAAGTGTCTAGGAGCAACTGTTTTCGAGATAGACGCACTTTAAAGGACCCCGCAGTTTTCATATGGAAGATGGGTTTTGGCCAATTGATTTTAAATTTTGTAAGGTAATAGTTTTCAACACGCTGATCAAAAGTCTCTACGGGCACAAAACCCGAAAACCCCTCTAACCCCTCCAAAATCACCCTCAAAGGCCCCCAAATCCCTAGTGATCTTTTAGGCAAATTTTGGGGTGTTGGAGAAGTTTTCAGGTTTTGTGCCCGTGGAGACTTTTGATCAGCCTGTTAAGAACTATCACTATGCAAAGTTGAAAAAAAAACCATTTTTCAAAAAAAAAATTGAGGGGTCCTTTAAAGTACGTTTATCTCAAAAACAGTTGCTCCTACTGACTTAAATGAGGTATGTATATATTTTTGATGCAGAGGGAATTATAGTAATTTACTTTTTAATAAACAGGTCAAAATACTAAGCCTAAAAAAAGGTATGCCATCTAAAAGAAGTGCGGTAGGCCGAAGTTGGCGCCCTCTACTAGAAAACTCAAAACATGAATGAATTTGAATTTCTCGCCTCAAAGAACCCTCAAATCCCCAATTTTGTATCGCTTTGTCATTTGGTTAGAAATTATTACAAAAAAACGAAAACAAAATTAAAAGTTTAACATCCTGTATCTAGGTTATTATCAACTTTGGAATAATAATTACCCATATTTTTTTAAGAAAAAAAATTAGAAAAAAGGTAGCTTGATGACAACAATCACGAACAAAAATTAATTTCTCAAATGGGGCCTACCCATTCGCAAAAATGTCGAATAAAAAATGTTGAAAATGACATTCGAGAATTCCCAATTACGACATTTAAGGTTTTTCAAAGGAAAAAACCCAATGCCTTTTTTAATTTTGGTTTTGATATGCGCTGATCATTTATTGAAAGGATGTTTTCGGTTAAAAAAGGGGTGGGCCGAAAGTAAAAAAAAGGTCATCTTGGAATACTGTTCTATGGGGAGTCCCATTAACCCGCCCCTGCACAAACTGAAGGGGAATAAAAACATAAAATATCAACCCCAAGAAAAATATTTGTTGCCCAAAAAACGTTTTTATATACCCTGAAACCCCAATATAAAAAAAAAACGAAAAATTATGCACATAGTTCCGGCTTTAAAAAAACCCCTTAATATACGGCAAAGCGGGGGGGAAAACTTTGGGGAAAATTTTTTGCAATCGAATTTTAGATTGTAGCCTTTTCTGAAAGAATGTTAACGAACACCGGTGTTTCAGGGTCATTTCAAGTCTTTTTTTTCCATTTTGGTTCCCCAATTCCCCTTTTTGTTGTTTTAAGGGTATGATTTTGTTTATTTATGTTTTTAAAATTTTAGGGGTTCAAATTTGAAAAAATTTCCCACTCCGTGGGGTTTTTATTAACCCCCAAAATCTCAGTGTCGCATACCCCCAGTATAAGCCAAGGAATTTAAAGGGGTTAGGAAAAGCCCAATAGTGAAAAAAAATTTCCAGGCGTGGGGCAGCGGGAAGGGGGGTTGGGCCCCCCGCGGTTTTTTCCCGCAATAAATAGTAGGTCAGAGCCAGACTTCCATTATTCTTTGTTACTATTTTTTTAAAGTTGCATCTCAAATGTCAAATTAAAAAACCCTTTTTTTTTTTTAAATTTTTTTTTAAAAATTTTGGTTATTAAACGATACTACCATATAATTTTAAAAAAATTTTTTTTGTAATTTGGGTTTTTATCTGTTTTTTAAAAAGGGGCCTTTTTTAAATGGTTTTTTTTTTATTTTTTTTTAACCAAAAATCTTTGTAAAAAATAAAAAAACTTTAATTTTAACTTTTTTCAAAACATTGTATGAGAGTTTTATGTATTATCCCAAATTTTTTGTAAAAAAGAAGACGGAATTTTTAAAAAAAAAAGTTTAATCTAACCCAAAAAGATTCTGGTTGTACTTAAAAAAATTGAAAATTTATTTTTAACTTTTTTGGCATATTTTTTTATAAAAAAAAATTCATGAGACAGAAAAATTAATAAAAAAAATTTTAGAATTTGGAAAACTTATAGGTATCCCAGTTCCCTAATAACAAACATTTATGAGACAAAATAACAGGGTTAAAAAAAAAATGTTTAAAAAACCTTTTGGTACCTAGGTCCCCAATTGTAACAGTATCTGTTAAATATTATTTTTACATATGGAGTTTAAAAGTTGATAATAAAAAGTTTAAAAAACCCAAAAAATAAAATTTTTTTAAAAAATTTAAAAAAGAAAAAAAAAGTTTTTTAAAAATTGTTTTTTTTTTTTCCCCAATTAGAGGACCTATATATTTAAAAATTTCCTTTTGGTCCCCCAGTAATTAATAATTTTGGGGGCAAAAGAATTACTAAATTATTGAATAAAATAAAAGTACCTTAATGTAAACCTTTTTTTTTTTTAAAAACCCCACAGAAATACAAAAACATTGGAAATTTTAACTAAAAGATATTAAAAAAGATTTTTCTTTTTTTACTCTTTTTCCCCTAAAATTTTTTATTCATTTATTAAAATTAAATTTTATTTTTTCTTTTACCTCTTTACTTCATAAGAAGAACCTAATTTAAATATAAAAATACTTACCTAAAAAAAAAATCCCGGGGTATTTACCCTTGGTTTAAAAACCCCAAAACCATACAACCTCTAATCATTTTGTTACGATTTTAAAAAATTAAACCTAAAAAAAAATTAAAAAATTTTTTTAAAAAACCTTTAATTTTTAAAATAAAAGGGTTTTTTTAAACCAAAAAAAAATTTGCAACCCAAAAAAAAGGTACTCCCAAAAACAAAAAATGGGGAAAAAATTCCGGCGAAAAAGGGGACAAACCACAATGAAAATGAAAATGATGAGACGACGGGTTTTACGATGCGGATATGGGGTTTCGGCGCCGCGCCCCTCTTGCCCAAAAACCCTTAGACAACTAAAAAAAACGGGACTACGGCTCCCCATAAAAGTATTATGTGTTGGCTAACTACAAACTATTTTTCAGTGTGAAAAAAAAAAAAATTAAATTATTTTTTAAAATTTTTTTTTCCCCAAAATCGGCGGGGGCCCAAATCTGACAGTTTTTTTCATACTGGGCGGAAATTTTTTTTATCGTTTCCTTTAGCATTGGGCTTTTTTAAAACCCTTTTTTAGTATAAGCTCTTTAAAAAAACTCGTTCCAAAAAATTTTGGTTCAAGTTTTTTTGCCCTTTTTTCGAATAAGGGCCCATTCGAAATTAATTTCCGTTCGTGGTTTTTTGAAAACCCTTTTTTTTTTTTTAAAGATTGTTTTTTGAATCAAAAAAAAATAAAAAATTTAAAGATAAGTTTTCTATATCTATTTAGTTTTATACACAATATCGAGCAATATATATCAGAAATGATAAAGGTACAAATGTTTGTATGCTAGTTATTTTATTTGTTTTTGTACTGGGAAAGGGGGGTTTTTGAAATTTAAAAAAACAAAATGTTTTTTATGCCAAAAAAATTTATTTTTATAGATTTTTTAAACGTTTTAAAAACAAAAAAAAATTTTATTTTTTAGTAATACTTTTTGTTATAATGTTTAGGTAAAATCGAAAGCTGAAAAACAACACCGATACGTCACTCATATGGCAAACCCGTATAAAACCGTGACGTATCGGTGTTTTCCCCTCAGTTTTTGTTTTATTACTTTCATTAATATATTTCATTATTTGAAATAGTTCCCGGGGGTTCCTCTCTCTAGCAAAATTTTTTTTAAAGAAATATTACCTTTTTTTTTGGTGACTTTAAATAAAAAAGGATGAAGAAAGATTTCCCTTAAAAAATTTTTTGAAAATTTTTAAACCCAAACCTTCTTTTATCTTTCTAAACTCTACTATAATATTTTAGTCTTTTTTTTTTTCTTTTTTTCTTTTTCATTTTTTTAAAATAAAAAAATTCACGACATTACCGAAAGGATTAAAATTTTGGGTTATGTTTACTATTTTTTTTTTTAAGAGCCTTTTACCGTTAAATTTCCCCCAATTTTCCCTTTTGCCGGTTTTTTGTTTTGGGGAAATCTCTTTTCAAAAACCTTAACCCCATTTTTTTTTTCCCCGATCTGTCCCATCCTTAGTTTTGCAGACGTTTTTTCCCCAACTCTAATTTCCCCAGTTTCTCTAGCCAGTCAAAAAGCTTAGAGCAAATGTGTGCATATTACTTTTTGTTTTACCTTTTTCCTCTAAAACTTCTTTCCCCACATAAGGGTATGTAATTTAAAATAAATATTCGGTTACTTTTTGAAAATTGGGGGGAGGAGGGTAAAAAAATTTCTGATTTTTGGGGGTTTTCCCTTTTTCCCGGGGAATTTAAAAAAAAATTTTTGGGCAAAGAAATTTTTAAATTTTTAATATTAAAAATTTTTAAAAGCTTTCGGAAAAAACAGGTTTTGCATTTTTCCCCTTTTTCTTTTGTCTTTTGGGGAACAGAAAAAAAAAATAAATATTTTCAATTGGGGGCCCTTTTTGCCCGATAGTGTTATTGTTTTCCCCACCAACTTTTTTTTTTTCTGCTTTAAATTTTTTTTTTTTAATACTTTCCAAAATTTTTATTGGTTTTAAATTTTTTAAGGTCTCAAAATCAATTCTGTATCCACTTATTCGAAAAAAAGGGGGTGGAAAAATCTATTTTGTCTCCCCCAAACTTTTCTTTAAATTTTCCCACTTAAAAATTTTTAAAATAAGTCCTTATATCATTGGTATCGGGGCCTTAAAAGCTCAAAACCGGGGAAAAAAAATTTTCCGGGAAAAATTTCCCCCAAAAAGTTGAAAAAGGCAGTTCGGGGGAAAAACTCGATGGGAAAATCTTATCCACTTTTTGGGGAACAATTAGAATGTGAAAATTTATTTTTTATTACCTCCCCCCAAATAGGTAAAAAAAAAAAAAAATAAAATCTTTTTTATTTAAGGTTTGTTTCAAAAGGCCCCAAAAAAATAAAAATAAGGGTTTTTTTTTTTTTTAATTTTTTTTTCGTTATCTGTTTTAAAAAAAAAAAACCTTTTTTCAAAAAATTTCATAAAGTTTTTTTTTTTAAAAAGGGAAGAAATCAATTTTTAAATTTTTAAAAAAAAGATTTGAAGATTTTGCTTTTTTCCCCTAATTTTTATTTTTTTTTTTTTCCAAAATAGAAAATTTTAAAAAAAAATATTAAAAAAAGTAATTTTTTTCAAATTTTTTTAAAAAAAATTTTTTATTTTTTTTTTTTAATAAAAAAAATTTAAGTCAAACTTTTTTTTGTTGTTTGTCTTTTTTTAAAAAAAAAAAAATATAAATTTTAAAAAATTTTTGAATTTCCCTTTAAAAATTTGTCAAATGTAATTTTTTTTTTTTTTGACAAAAATTTTAAAATTTTTTTAATTTTTTTTAATTTTCCCCTTTTTTTTTTTAATAAAAAAAAATATAAATATTGAAAAAAATTATCGGATGTTTTGCAAATTTGCGGTAAAAAATCAAAATTTTGAAATTATAAATTTTCCATTGAAAAACATTTTTTGGGGTTGTTTTTTGATATTAAAAATTTTTATCATAAACCCCCAAAAAGTAGAAAAAATGAAAAAAAATTGGGACCCAAATTTTCGATTTATTAGGCCAAAAAAAAAGGGGAGCCCCCTTTTTTTAAAATATTTTTTTTTTTAAGTCTTTAAATTTTAAAATTTTTTTTTTTCTTTTGAATCAGTCAATTGTTTTCCCCTTTTTGGGCCCCCAACCTTTTAAAAAACCCCCTTTTTTTTTCATTTTTTAAATTTAAAAATACAAAATTTTTGGAACCCCAAAAAAAATAACAATATAATTAAAATCCCCGAATTTTAAACCCCGTTTCCCCCTTTTTTAACTGTATTTTAAAAGTAATAAGAAAAAAAATTTTAAAAATGCTTTCTATTAATACCTCGGGGGGTACTGGGAAAAAACTCAACAAATGCTTATATTTTTTGGGGTTTGGGGGAGCGTTCTTTTCCGGTGAAATTTTTGTTAAAGGGGTTGGGTTTTGAAATTTTTGAATTATTTGGGGGAAACCCCTTTTTTATTCGTGGGGGGTTTTTTTTTTTAAACTATGAATCAATTTTTCTAAAGTAACCATGTACAGGGTTTTTGATTATATTTACGTGGCTTCTGGACCCCTTTTTTTTTAAAAACAAAAAAAATTTTTTAAAAAAATTGGGTTTTTTTTCCCTATTATCTTTAAAAATTAAAACAGTTAAAAATATCCAAAAAAAAAGGAAAAATATAGGCAACCTAAAATTTTTTTAAAAAAAACACATTTTTATATTATTTAAAAATAGAAGATTTTTTCTGTTTTTAAAAAAAAAATATATATAAATATATATAAAATAATATATATATATATATATATATATATATATTTATTTTATATATATATATATATATATTATATATATATATATATATATATATATATATATATATATATATATATATATATATATTTATATATATATATATACATTCACGATATTTTTTGGAACCTTTTTGGGGATATTTGAGCCAAAAAATTTTAAAAAAAGAAAAAAAAATCATATTAGTATCAAGAAACTATAAAAAATAAAATTGTTTTAATAAATTTGACATTGATATTAAATAGAAAAAAAATCTCCATTATTCGCCTTTTTATGGTAACAATAAAAAATGAGAGCCCTTTTTGGGGGGGGTTGCTTATTATCTCCTTAACATCGGGTACCATCTATAGATACTATTAAATACATAGTAAGGAAATTTATTAAAAAAAAAACAAAATAAAAAAAAGGACCGCTTAAAAAAAAGGTTTTTTGTGAAAACCTTTTTTGGGGTAATTATTAGACTTTTTTTTCATTCACAAACTACAATAATTTTAAAACCCCGAAATAAATTGGATGGGGGCATCTAAACCCCAATAAAACAGATTTAAAAAATTTTTACCCTTTAAAAATTTTTTAAAAAATTTTTCCCCTTTAAAAATTTTTGGGGTTAGAACCTTTTAAAAAAACATCAGGACCGACCTAAGTATGCATTAAAAATGGTTTTTCAGCAGGACCCCAAATTTTTTTAAAAAAAATTTCCCCCATTCACCACAAGTCTTCCTTCACTTTAGCGGGGAAGTTAAATCCCAAAAATAACAGCAAAAAAAACCCTCACCAAATTTAACAACATAACAATTTTATTGTTTCCATGGCTTTTTGATACTAATATGAAATTTTTTAATTTGTGATTTAATTTTTAAAAATCTCAATAATGGTTCATCTAAATATCATCAATGTATATATTTTTTGAAAAAAAAAAAAACCTTTTTGCCCCTAATTCAGGGTTTTTTTTTAAAAAAATTTGAACATTTTTTTCCCCTTTATTTTTGGGGTTTTTTTTTCTGAAAATTTTAAAAGTAAAAAAAAACCTACAATTTTTATAAAAAAATTTTTTTTCCTTTTTAAAAAAAAAAACCCCCCAAACCACGTAAATATAATCAAAACCCTTTTTCCATTTTTTCTTGTAAAAACCCCCCCTCTCTTCCTGGCAAGCTTTGGAAAATTTTTTAACACAAAACACGAAGAAACGATTATTTTTTAAAAACAGGGGGGAATTTTTTCAGCAAAAAGGGTAAATTTTCCCAAAAAGGCCCCCTTTTTTCCCCAACTCATGAAAGCGTGCTCTTTTGTTATTTAAAACTGTGATATCAGTATGATACCCCGGATGTTTGGTTTTTAAAAAAAATTTTTAAATTTTTTGGGGGCCCTTTTTTTTCATGGGTTAACAAAAAAATAAAAAAAAATTTTTCCGGGAAAACCCCTATACCCCTCATTTATAAAATTTTTTTTTTTTAAATTTTTTTTAAAATTTTTTTTCCTACATTGAAAAAAACTGGGAAAAAAAACTTTTTTTAAAATTGGGGGAAAACCCCTTTCTCACCCTTTTGCCCCTCCGACTGTATCATGTGATATCTAAAGGGAAATTTCCCCAAACCCTTGGGTTTTGAAAAAACCCCCCTGGACAATACTGAATTTCCCCTACGCTGAAAATAAACCAGGTTTTTTTGGGACACCCCAAATTTTAATTTTATTCCCAAAAACCCAAAAAAAAGGGGAAAATTTTTAAAAAAACAGTTTGAGAATAAAAAATTTTCCCAAAAAAGGATCAAAAAAAATTTCCCTTTTGTATTTCGATTCCTAAATCCCCAAAACCAAGTCCGTTTGGCTGTACACCCTCCAAATTTTCCCCAAAAACTTCTAAAAATGGGTGAAATTTCGAAAAAAAATTCAGTTTTTTAGAAAAAGAAAATTTCATTAAAAAAAAGGTCAAAAACGTTTCTTACCATTTTCCTTCGCTAAATCTAAATCCAAAACCGTTTGGTTGTACACCCTCAAATTTTCCGAAAAACTTATAAAAATGGGTGAAAATTTTTTGGAAATTCAGTTATGAGATTAAAAAAAAAAATTTTTTTTAAAAAAAGGTCAAAAAATGTTTCTTATTTATTTCGATTCCTAACTCTAAATCAAAACCCCTTTTGGGTTTTACACCATCCAAATTTTCCGAAAAAATTTAAAAATGGGTGGAAAAGGAAATTCAGTTATGAGAATAAAAAAAATTTAATTAAAAAAAGGTCAAGTATGTTTTTTTTTTTTTTTCAAAATTGCTAAATCTAAAAATTTTTTTTGGGTACACCCCCAAATTTTTCCAAAAAAATTTTTTAAAAGGGTGAAAATTTTGGGGAAAAAGTTTGAAACCAAAAAATTAAAAAAGGATTTAAGTCTGTTTCTTATGTATTTCGATTCCTAAAAAAATCCAAGTCCTTTGGCCCCTTTTCCCCCCAAAATTTTGTTCATAGGGGAAACTAAAGAGACATATTCAAAACCTTTATTGAAAACTTTTCCCAAAAGGCAATACCCCTATTTTTTTTATATGAATCTAAATCCGAAGTTTGTTTGGCTGTACACCCCCAAATTTTTTAAAAAGGGCCCCCAAAAACTTTAAAAAAGGGGAAAATTTCAAAAAAATTCAGTTATGAGTGAAAATTTTAAAAAAAAAATCGAGTACGTTTCTTATGTATTTTGATTCTCTAAATCTAAATCCGAAAACCGTTTTGGTGCCCCTCCCCAAAATTTTAAAAAAGATTCCAAAAATTTTTAAAAATTTTTGAAAACAAAAAATTTTTAGTTATGAAAAAAAGAAATTTTATTTTAAATTTAAAAAGGAATTTTGTTTCTTTGTTTTGTTGCTAAATCAAAATTGGAATTCCCCTTTTGGGTGCTTTTCAAATTTTGAAAAAGTTCCGTACTTTAAAAAGGGGAAACAAAAAAAGTTATGAGAATAAAAGAAAATTTTATTAAAAAAGGTTAATACGTTTTTTGTTTTTGGGGGCGCTAAATCTAAATCCAAGCCCCCTTTGGCTGCCCCCCAAATTTTGAGTAGTTTCCCAAAAAACCCTAAAAATTGGTGAAATTTCGAAAAATTGCAGTTATGAGAATAAAGAAAATTTTTTTTAAAAAGGATCAAGTACGTTTTTTTGAAACGATTAGCTAAATCTAAACCCAAAATCCTTTGGTTGTAGACCCTCCAAATTTTGAGTAGATTAAAAAATTTTAAAAATGGGTGAAAATTTTGGAAATTGCAGTTAAGAAAAAAAATTTTTTTAAAAAAGGTCAAGTATGTTTCTTATGTATTTCGATTCGCTAAATCAAACCCCAAGTCCGTTTGGGTGTACATCCCCCCAAAATTTAGTAGATTCCAAAAAAATTCTAAAAATCGGTGAAAATTTCAAAAAAAATTCAGTTATGAGAATAAAAAAAATTTTATTAAAGGGGTAAAATATTTTTTTATGTATTTCAATGCGCAAAAACTAAATCCAAAGTTCGTTTGGTCCGGACTTCCTCTAAATTTTAAAATAGTTTTTCCAAAACTTTTAAAATTGGCTGAAAATTTAAAAAAATTCTGTTATGACAATGAAAAAAATTTTTTTTTTTAGCAAGAATAATTATGTTTCTTATGTATTTTAATATGCTAAATCTAAATGCGATGTCCGTCTACCACTCCACTCCAAATTTGCATACTTGATAAAATTCAAAAAAAAAATTTTTTGTTTTTTTGTTTTTAAAAATTTTTAACAAACTATTTAAAATTTGGGGGGTTTTAGGGCCCCGGTTTTTATTTTGGTTCATCGATTGAAATACGAGTAATACGAAATACTTCGTCAATTTAATCTTTTTAAAACCAAATTTTTGGGTTTTAAACGTTTTTTTTTTATTAAAAATTTTTAAAGGTGTTACCCAAAATAGATTTGGGGTTTAGTTTAGTTTTTAAAAACCCAAAAAAACAATTTAAAACGAGCACAAAAAAAAAATTTAAAAATCAACTGAAATTTTTAACCATTTTTAGAAAATTTTTAGCAATGTCCCCAAAAATTTTTAAAGGGGTTTTGGGCCAAACGGACCGGGGGTTTGGTTCGGGGATCAAAAAACATATAGATGGAAAAAGGGCTGGTCAAATACAAGCCCATTTTTTTTGTTTTTTTGGGAAATTTTTTTTTTTTTTGGGTGTCTTTTTATATGCTTTTTTTTTAAAATTAAAAAAGGGGGAAAAATTTTTTAAATTATGGAGGGCGGAAAAATAAAAAAAAACCCATTTTGCTAAGAGTATTTTTTTTCCTTTAAAAATAAAAAATTTCCATTTTTATGAAGAATAATTAGTAAAAAGGCCCAAAAGAAAAAAACCGCGGCATAGTTTAAATAACAAAGGGGAAATTTAAAAAAAAGATAAAAACCATCAACAAAAGGGGAAAAATTTTTTTGGGGTTTGGTTTTTTATAAAAATTTTCTTTCGTAGTAATGCCTATTTTGTTCAATTAAAAAATAACCTAAACCTACTTTTTAAAATAGACTGCTTTATTTAATTTAAATTATATTTTTTTCGGGGAACTTTTTTAAGCCTTAACTCATCAATCTTATCATGGTATCCATTACTTTCCTACCTCTTATGGGTTTTTGATATAATTCAAATTCATTACACTTTTTTTTTTTTTGGGGTTTTTCTGTAACCCTTTTCCCCAAATGAAACAGCGCTTAACGTTAGGTTTGGTTGAAATGATGGTTTTTTTTCCCCCTTTTAAGCCCCTATTTTTTCTCACACCTTTTATAGGATCAGACTTCTAATAGATCCGATATCAGATTGGGGGGAGGTTCCCCCTTTCCCCCTTTCTGGTCGCTACCGGACACAAGCACAATATCCATTCCCCATGTGTTCTGGTGTTCCCCTCTTCCTGGGGTATGACAGCAGGCAAAATTGATCCTCAGCCCCTCTTCCGGTCTAGTGACGTGGGTAGCTACCAGATCCTTGTTACAGGAACCAGATTTCCCCTTTGGGGACTCCGGCCCACCTTAAAAAAAAAAACAATTTTGTTAATTAACAATTTTCTTATTTTGGGAAAAAAATTTTAAAAATTAAAATTTCCCCCGGGTTTTTTTTCTAAAAATTCCCCAAAAACATTATATTTTTTTTAAATTTTTAATTAAATTTTAAAAACCAAAAAAAATTATTTTGGTAATTTTTCACGGGGTTTCTCCCCCCAAGGAAGTTTAAAAAGGGTTTTGGAACCCTGCCTTTTGCGAAAAAAGTAGGGGGGGGGCAACGGTCGGGGGTTTTTTGGGGGGGTTTTTTCCCCAATAAATGGTTGACCGGTTTCCATAATTCTTTGTTACTATCTATAAAGTTGATCATCAAAGTCAAATTCAACTTCATTTTTTTTTTTTTTTTTACATCAAATTGTTGGTTATTTTAAAAATACTCGATAGAATATTTAAAATTATTTTAATATTTTGGTTTTTATCTGGCTTATGGGGAAAAATAAATTCGCCCCCTTTTCAATTTTTTTTTAATGGGAATTTTTGGGAGTTTTTATTTTTACCCCAAAAATTTTTTAAATAAATAAAAAAAAATTTTTAAAAAAATTTCAAACATTGTATGAAAAGTTTCATGTACTTATCACCTTTTTTTATAAAAAGGAGAAAAAGTTTAAATGAGTTTAATCAATCCTAAGATTGTTTTAAAATTAAAAAAAATTTTTAATTCCCGGGACTTTTCCTTTCCTCGGGGGTTCCGGGTTTTTATTTGGTACCCAAAAAAAAAAAAGGTTAAATTTTTTTGTTTTGGGGATTAAATTTAAAAAATTGATTTTTAATTTAAAAAACCAAAAAAACTAATTTCTTTTTAAAAAATACAAAAAAAAATAAAAAAAATTGTTTTTTTTCCCCAATTAAAAGGGGTTTATATTTTTAAAATTTTTAGTTGAAATTAAAAAATTTTTATCCTTTAAAAAAAATTTTTATTAAATGAAATAAAAAACCAAATTAAACCTTATTTCTTTTTTAATAACCCCAAAATTAAAAAATTTAAAACATCTAAAATATGGTTAAGATTCCCCTTTTTTCCCACGGGGACCCAAAAAATTTTTTATTTTTAAAATTAAATATTTTATTTATTTTTCCCCCAACGTTACGTTTTTATAAAAAACACCAAATTTTTAAAATAAAACTTTTTAAATTTTAAAAATCCGGGGTATTCCCCAGTTTGGGAAAAACCAAAAACCCTAGTCATTTTTTACTAAAATTTTAAATAACAAACAATAAACCAAAAATTTAGCCCAAATTTAAAAACACTAATCCCCTAAAATAAGAAGGTTTTTATAATCAAAAAACTTCTGAAACCCAAAAAATATAATCACACAAAACAAAAAAATCAAATAATACGGCTCTCATAAAATTATAATGTGTTTTTTCCCTTTTTGTTTTTCAGCGTGTAAGTAGGCAACACATTTTATTTCGGGGAAATTTTTTTTGGCAAATTTGGCGGGGCCAACTCTGACAGTTATTTTCATACTGGGCTGGACTTTTTTTTATCAGATGGGCCTAAAATTGGGGTTCCTACCCCCAAAAATTCCCCTTCTCCAAAACCGGGGGCCAAAAAGTCGCGGGGGCCCCCTTTTCAGCGTTAAATTAAAATTATAAATTTTTGGAAAAGGGGTTTCCCCGGAATCGAAATTTTTTTTTAAAATTTCCTTTCTTCAAGGACCCCTTTGTAAAATTTTCCTTTTTTCGGTTTTTTTTTATCATCAAAAATCTAAAGGGGTTTTTTTTTTTTCGTTTTTTGTTAATAATAATTGCAATTTTTTTTAAAAAAATCCTTACAACACCTTTCTCAGATTTGCATTTCGCTGAGTGGGCTATCGCTCATAAATTTTGAATTTTCCATTTTTTTTCAGGGGAAAACACTTCTCGACTAGACCAAAAGGAATTTTAGAAAATTTTTTTTTCCCCAAATTTTTTTTGAATTGGTTTTAAAATTTTCCCCCTTTGGATTTCAAATCACCCTTGACAGACATCCATAATAGAAAAACTTAAAAATGGTTTAATATTGTTGTCAAACATTTTTTTAAGTAAATTAAATTTTTTATTTTTAAAAAATCTTTTGAAATTTTTTCAAAAGGGGAAAAAAAAAAAATACCGGAAAAATCGAATATTTAACTGGATAATCTCATGCCAAATACCAATTTCAAATACAAATACTTCATCACATGTATAAAGCAACTGAAATTAACGCCTTTTTTTCATTAATTTAAAATTCAAAATTTATACCTATTGAAAACACGCGTCCACCCCACCAAAAAATATTGGCCCCCCCCGGTTCAGGTCATTGGAAAAAGGGAAAAAAAGGTAATTATTTTCGTACAAGGGGAGACAAATACGTGATTAAAAGTTACCAAATTTTCATAAGGAAGTTTTTCAAACAAAACCCAAAAATTTTTAACCATTTTAAAATTTTTAATTTTTTCTTTAGTTTTTTTTAAAACCCCCAATTCAGCAAAAATTAAAAGGAGTGGGAATTTGCAATTTTCCCCTTAAAAAAAAAACCCATTCCATGGGGTCCTTTTAATAAAGAAAAAACCCCAAAAATTTAGCCTTTTTATTTCCCTGTTTTTCAAATTACATGTCACGTTTTCCGTGCTTGTTGAAACCCCTTCCTTTAAGGGGGGAAATAAAATTTCCAAACTTTACTTCCGGGGTTAAAAAAAAGGTTTACTTGATTCTATCTGTTCAATTCCATTCGCAATTTTTGGGGGGTCTTAAGTGTGGTGAGAGGAGTTTGTTCACACGGGGGTTAAATATTTGGGTTGGGGGGGAAAGGAAAAAATTTTTAAGGGGTTTATGTCGGCACTCTGGGAAAAGGAAAAAGGGAAAAGTTCGGAGCCTCTCTAACTGAACTGTAAAAGGATGCAAAAAAATTTACTACGTGTTGCTCTGTTGGGAGCTGCCGAAAAGGGAAACCCTCTGGGGGAAAAAGGGGAAAAATATAGAAAAACGACCCCATCCCCCCCCCGATGGTGGGCAAAAAAGGAAGCCTCTCTGTGAACGTTGGATTTTTTTAAAAAGCGGCTCTTCTTTAAATGGGGTCTGAAAACTAAAAAAAGTAAATGTTAAAAATTTAAAAAAACAAAATTTTAAATATCTGAAAAGAACATAAAGGAAATAAGGCCATGAAACAGATATGGCTCTTGATGTCAAAAAAATTATTTTAAAAATTAAACCAAATTTCAAATTTTAAGTCATTCCTTTAAAAAACAAAATAAT
>JAHBCN010016363.1:0-19700 GCA_019359885.1 Listronotus oregonensis
AAGTAAATATTTTAAAGAAATAGGCTCTGATAGTGGGAATAACGTTCCAACACACATTTTGAAAAAGGCAAAAATAATTTCACTAATGGCGGGTTGCACAAAATTAACAACGGTATAGAATGTTTGACGAAATGTCAGATTTTGATAGGTTGCCTACTAAAACCATGGAATAACACTGATATAACGATTTGTTAAATATTCTAAACCGTTGTTAACTTCTTTGCAACCCGCCATTAATCTTTTCAGTTTCTAGTAAAATGCCCAAAATGATAGAAAAAATAATATTTCGTTTTTTTTTACAACCGTATGAAAACAGACAAGGTAAGAAAAGTAACGAAATATTATTATGTACCTATTTTACTGACCAAACTAAGATTTTAAGGTACTAACAATATTTTTTTATACCACACCTGCGTGAAAAGTTCGAATTTTTTCCATGTTTCAGGGAAAAAAATGTCTCATTTCTACTTGGGTAAAAATAATTTCATTTTACCACACTTGCGTGGAAAGTTAACATTTTTTCCCTGTCTTTAGGGAAGAAAATGTCTAATTTCTACTCGGGTAACAATAATTTTATTCCTATAGATAAAAAAATTTCCACAAGGGTCTGAAAATGGTCCTCAAGAGCCTAAAAATCCGTTTTTGATCGATATCTGCCGAAATATGACACTTAGAGATTTGGGGTTTGAACAGGAATGAAGAGCAGTTCAGTACCTACAAAAATGGTTATTATAATTTTTTGCTACCCTTATACTTCTTGCAAAAAAGGGGTTGCGAAAATTATCAGTGTTCGGAATCTAAAAATATGGCACTTTCTTATCAAATTCTGGGACAAGGAGTCTGGAGATACACTGATCTACTGATGTTTTAAACTGCAAAGACCAATTGTAGATGGCGCCATCACTTTTCTTCCTACTCAGGAAATTATTACGGCGATGAACGTAGGTACCACTAAGAATGATCTTCAATAACTTTTGGTGTTAAAAACGTGATTATTTTTGTCGGTATAAGCCTTTGAGCTCCCCTTAACTAAAACGGGGCTAAACATTTACCACTTCTGGTCTATTCTGTCCACTCTTTCATCCTCTTGGTCTATTTCTTCTTCTGTTTCTTCCTTTTGCCCTTTTGTCTCTGGCTCTACTCCCGACTTTCTATTTTCACCTGTATCCATTTCTTCTGCTTCCTCTGTTTATTCGGGTACGATTATATCTTCATTTTGATATCCTTTAGTTAGAACACGGGCCTAAATAACAGGAACCAAATAATCGAGCACTTTAGTCCTGCTAATTCTACATAACATTGCTTTTAACCCATCTTATACTGACAAGAAATCATTTTCAACAGCTCCGGATTTTCCGGCTCTTTTGTCGTTTGGACCGTAATAATTCATCTAATTCATCCCTCTATATTTCCACCCCCATTCTTTTTGCGGCTGTTCGTTCGCGAGCCAATGCTCACTTGTAAATACAGCCGATATAAGTGCTGCCTTGACTTCGGTAATAAAGTCCCGTATATATATATATATATATATATATATATATATATATATATATATATATATATATATATATATATATATATATATATATATATATATATATATATTATATATATATATATATTAATATATATATATATATATATATATATATATATATATATATATATATATATATATATTGATGAAAAGCTTAAAATGTGATCTTTAGTTTAATACAGTTTTAACCACAAAAACATAAACTCGAGAAAAGTAATCATCAAAGAAATGTCGAGTTTTTATTAGGTCGAATTTTCCCCGATTTTCCGACAAATTAAAAACTTGGACAAAGGAAAAGTTTCTCGGAAGGGGGCAATCAGCTTTTAAATGATGTGCATTAAAAGTCAATATGGTCCTTGATTATCATTAATTCCCGATAGACTCGAACACTTTTGAAAACTCCCGTACATCCAAAAAAACCGGCCTATAAAAACACATTGATTATAAAAATACACAAAAATATTTATTAAATCTTTTGGAATGTATTCACACCTTTCAAGCCCCATTATCCAAAAGGATTTGCAAAGTTACTCTTTATAAAAAAAAATGAGACTGATAGGAGGGTTAAAATATCGGCCAAAACTAATTTTGGCTCGAGTTTTTTAATGTTCTAGAGAAACAAAAGAAAATACGACAACATATTATAGCTACAGGTTTCTTCTTTCATATGAACTTTGAATCATAAAAAAATGCCATTTACGTGAGTAATTTAAAAATTTTCCGCCGCTTGGAGTGTAAGTAGCTTAGGCGCCTATCGAGATCTGGGGCAGGTGCAAAAAATAATGGCCGGTTATCTCAAGAAACATCAAATTTTGACAAAGGTGATGGGAATCATTTTTGCAGCTAATGAACTGCTCTTTTTTTTTTGTCTAAACGCGAATTGCGTAAGTGTCATATTTCCGGAGATATCGGCCAAAATAGTTTAAAAACTGATTCCGGGTTTTGAGGCCATTTTCAGAGATCAATGTACACATTGATACCTGCAAATTAAAAAAAAAAAAATTGACGGCCTAACCTGATTTTAGGTCCACAACCGTTTACTGAACTAAATTCTTTCCGCGAACCTACTCTTTATCACTGAAATGTTAATAATCCTAAAAATTTAAATATAATATTGGGACCATCAAATTTGAATACCACGTACATATTTATTAAAAAAATTTTTTATATTTTTAAATTTATTTAATCATATTTTTCAGACCATCTATAAGGAATCCCTTTCGACTTACCTGACAAGATTGACACATGCACAAGTCAGCAAAGGATCTTGGGTCTTTTCTATTGCAAAAATTATCAATGGTTTTCGCGAAAAGGGTTAATGCGGTTTATCCCAACAATATTTTTACTCCCATTTAAAAAATAATTTGATTTCATATAATTTTACTTTAACAACTGCATTTATCACAGAGGTGAAATTGGACTGAATTCTATAAAGTGCTAAATAAAATAAATTTTCTAATAAAGTTTGAGTAGGTGCTTAAAATTTTATTATTTTCTTTAAATACATAATCTTACGTATTATATATTATATTCGCTTGTGCAAATATTCTTATCGATAGGTACTGTTCAAAAAGGTTACAGGAAAGTAAATATTTTGCATTTTAAGCCGTATTTTGTAAAAATATAGTACATTAGGTAACAGTTATTTTATTGCCACTAATCATAATGTTTTATTGACTGAACTGCAGAAAGAACAATATTTTTATATCTTTGGTTACTCATGTACCCACATTTCTATAAAGTCAAAATTATGTTCAGTAAGAAAAATATAGATCCGGTTCGTTTAGCGTCCATCGATTTGAAAAAAGAATTTTGTTCAGTAGATTCCAAAAAGAAAAAATCAGAAAAAATGCATTCTTGCAAAAAAAATTAAATTAAAAGTCAGAAAAAACAGTATGTTTTTAAGTTAAGTGAAGGCCAAATAAAATATAAAAAATCGAAAAATTAAGATAGGGACTTTTCATTTTGTTCGATGGTGCATGTATGATAAGAAAATTTTTTCCAATTTAACAGGAAAACCCTAACGAGAACTAACCAGGAACCAACCAGAAATAGGTGTTTAGGTTAAAAGATGTTGTTTGTTAGTTCTGGTTGGTTTTTTCTAAAAAAAAAACTTTATTTCTGGTAAGTGGAAAAAAACAACCTTCAATAATTATTATTGAAAAACATTTGGCAACATTGCTTATTCAAGGAGGGAAACGTCAACAGAACGGCATCGTATCATCTTTTTTCAATGAATACTTTAGTATATTTTATATGGAAAATAAAGAAATTATTTTGTTTTGTGATAATGTGGATAAAAATTATTTTTTAGCCCCTATGTTTTTATTTTGGTGTAACGAATAAGTGAACAAAATATATAATTTTTAAAAAAGTAATGGTTTATTTTTTACCCCCTTTTACAATGATAAAAGTATAGTTGTTTTAGAAGAAATAGTGCATGTACTTTAATTATTTTAGATACGTTTTATATTGCTGTCTTTGGCTACTCAAAGACATCTAAGAGGAATCATTTATACCTTACACAGGGTGGTAATAAAAAAACAAATGGAAATTATTTTGGTATTGCGATATTTAAAAAAATTCTCCATTAATTAATTGAACCGAATAACCTAAAAAAAAACCTTTTACACCTGTCTCGTGACTGCCTGTTATTGCGGCAAATTTGAAAAATGGGATGAAAATTTCAAAAGTAAGGTTAAAAGGTAAAATATAAAAAAATATATTAGATAAAACTGTTTAGAATTTAGTCTTAAGTTAATCTACTAAATTTTAAAAAATATATAAACATTTAACAACTTGTTATTTTTTCGGCATTCTGCATTCATATATTATAAGTTTTTGCTTTTGTTACTAAACACCATAAGCAAATATATATTTTTAACAAAAAAAATACTGTATATAAAAGCAAATACCTAATAGCTGAACTTTTAAAATGTTGGTTCCATTCGAAAAATAAAAAGATCTAATATAATCTTTAAATTTTATAATATAAAAAATTGAATTTAAAAAATAAAGTGATCTTTTATTTCAAAGTTTTTTGTCCACCAGAATATAATTCCTACATAAGGATGAAGAAAGTGATAATTTTGTGCCTCCTCTCTTTTGCTTTAGTTCAGATGATCCTTTTAAGTACTTTTAGACTCGACGAAAAAATCCACAGTGGAGCTATTTTACATTTTTAGTACATTTAAATAACCCTTAAAATGTTTTATTCCATTTAATACCATTTTAATTAAAATAAGTAAAAACTATACAGCAGACAAAGATTTGGTATTTCTCGACTTATTTTTTTATTTTAATAAATAATATTATCGAAATCAAAAGTCTCAAATACCTAAAAATGAATTTTAAAATAGTTCATAAGATCGTAATTTTTTTTTAATATGACCTAAAATTTTTACTATAATATTTATTGCAACCATAACTTTTATTATTAAGTGGGCTGTTTTTGCAATAAACACATAATAAACACTATTATAATTTTAATAATGTATTTTTCGGGTCAAAACAATACTACTATATCTATAGGATAGGTGAATTTGTATTTTGTTAAGATGAGAATGAAAACATAAATTCAAATTTAAAAAAAAGTATATATTTTATTTAATCATGGCTCATCTAAGTTTGTTGGTATCACTTTATAAAAAATATTATTAATTTAAAACATCTCAACAATACAGTTTTAAACATAAATTGGTTTCTTAGATATATTTTTTCTTATATGAATAATCTCCCTACATTTATTCTATTGGAAAAATATACTTTTAATAATGTATTTTTTCGGTAAAAACGCTACTATATCTATAAGATAGGTGAATTTGTATTTTTTTTAAGCAACGAGAATAAAATTATAAATTTAAACTTAAATACAATATATATTTTATTTAATCATGGTTCATCTAAGTTTGTTGGTATCATTTTATAAAAAAAATTATTAATTTAAAACATCTTAACAATACAGTTTTTTAACACAAATTGTTTTTTATATGAATATTAAATAAATTTATTCAGTTTTAAAATAATATTCACATACTATTTAAAATAATGTATTTAGCCTTTAAAGGTGATAACTTACCGATAAGGGTGAATAGTGAAGGCATGATCACTACTGACGGCCATAGCAGGGCGGCATCTTGTTCTGCCTGGAAAATCCATATCGGAAAATGGGGCATGCGTCGTACGGGGAAAATTTAACGACTGAGTTTGTTGAATATCTAAATCGAAAAAATATAGAAAACTTTGGAGAATAAGGGCATTAACATTTAAATAGTTTTCTATAAAAAATAATACAATTGTTTCATATAAAGTAAAAATATATTTATATTTGTTTTTTTTCCTTCTGATTTCTTTGCTTCTTCAATAAATTGAAAAAAACAATAACTTATTTATATTATTTTAAATTGTGTATCTCTAATGGACTAAACAAATAGGATAATATTAATTTGACATATACAGGGTGTCCCAGAATATGTGGGCAATTTCTCGGAATCTAATAGAAAACCTAAAAAAATTATGAAAAGTTTCCATAAACTTTTTTCCTACGAACCTTCCTACGGAGATACGGTACTTAACGGCCCCAAATCTTTTTTAATAACTTTAAAATACTAGGTTTAATTTAATATTTTTTTAATATAATGGTTACTAAATGATTTTCTAAAAATGAACCCATCAAGTCAAATTTGGAATTTTACTTTGCCAGGGACGAACTAGCTCTGACACAATAATAGCAATTTTTTTAACACCCTGTATGATAAAAGGCTCAACAATATTATTTTTAAAAAAGCTTAAACCCTATACTAAAAAAACATTCTTGATTGACCTCAATAAAATCAACTGTTTACGAGAAATAAAATATTATGGTTGGTATCTTTTTTCCATTATACAGGGTGTTTTCTTATTGTACGTCAATATCTAGGAACGCAATTTTGGGTTCATTTTAGAAGAAAACTCATATGAACGTATGTCCTTAACGTTTTAGCTTTTGAGATATAGAATGATAAAGTTTTCAAAAATAAATCATTTATTATTAATATCTGTAATACCAATTTAGATATTTTAATGAGATTTGGCATAAATGTACTATTTATCAAGAAGAATTTTTTAGTGTACCACATTTTTTTTTATTTGCCAAAATAGACAGGTCAAATTCTGTACAAACGCCACTGGTTACAGCTATCCAAAAATAATATTGTTGAGCTTTTATCTTACAGGGGGTTAAAAAATTGCTATTATTGTGTCAGAGCTAGTTCGTCCCTGGCAAACTAAATAAGCCAAATATGATTTAATGAGTTCATTTTAAGAAGACTTATATAGAAACCATCATATTAAAAAAATAATAAATTAGGGGCATCTGTTAGGTACCTATATCTCCGTAGGGGAGGGTCATAGGAAAAAAGTTTATGAGAACTTGTCATAATATTTTTAGGTTTTCTATTAGTTTCCGAGAGATTTCCTACATATTCTGGGACACCCTGTATAAATTAGGGCCCGTTTTTATTGGCGCTTTCTTTTAAATTATTACTTTTTACTATGCATGCCATGCTTCCTGCACCTGTAATATTGGGTGCAAGTATTTTTCAATCTAGACCGGAATTTATTTTTTAAATAATTGTTTATAACAAATTAGTGTATAATTTAAAAAACAAACAAAATTACGGTTGTGAATCGAATCGGTCTATAAATACCGAAGAAACAACAAATTTTTCAACGAGATTGGATTTGAACACGCCAAGTTCAATTTTTTCGACGCGTAGCAGTAATGAGTAGTAGTAAATTCATTGGCGTGCGTATTAAGGATATATTAATTATAAATAAATTTAAAAAATATGAAATAAAAACATAACAGAAGTGTTTCACAATTTATTTGCACTAACGTCTTTTTAAAGTTGGTTTCGGTAAAAATTGGTTCTTTTATAATTTAAAATATCTCTAAGTCTAAAAAAGCTTTTTTCGACATCACAGCTTGTAACTGGAGTAAATCGAAAATTATTTTACAAGTCAGTTCTTTTATTTTGTAGTGCCTCGGAAATATGTTTTATTTCTAAACATCCTGGATTTCTTTTCAAAATTTTTTGTACATACAATTTTAATGCCACCAATTTTATTGGGAACAGATTTAAGCTTGTCTATAGTAATTGAAATACATGAAATAAAGACACTAGGTGGCATTTGTTTTATAACTGTTCAATCACATCCGGAAGGTATCAAAATTTTTAAAAATAAATTTTAAATAAGATTTAAATTTGGTGTATTTATAACTTCTTTACATTTTTCCTCTTAAAGCATCATCTTGTAAACTGTCGATAATATTTTTACCACATTGTAATTTATGGTAATACGAGTATGTTAACTGCTAATAGCCATATTCCCTACCTTGTAATAGCAGATTGTGGCGGTTTCGCTTAATCACATATCTTTAAATTTCGTAATACGCGCAGGTGACTTAAGAAAAACTTTTTATCTCGATACTAAAGTATCAATAAGTGGATAAAAGTTACGTACCATTTCGCATATTCTATGTAGGGCATGGCTAAACATGTCATATTAAGCAATTTGGGAAAATGTTCTTTTAACTGTCGTCCTGCATTCAGCATATATCGGGACTATCCAAAAGAAACAAAACGCCACTTTTCTAAATAGTAGTGACTGACAGTAGTAAAGTAATACTTTCTACTACAAATTGTTTTTATTGTCTCACTATGGTTTAAAAAAAATTTACTGTTAATTAAATATAAGTTTCAGGTTCGTGATAACCCAAAGTTGCAACTATAATATTAGCAACATATCTTCCCTTTATATCAGTGGCTTCATCGACACTAAATCATAACTTTTTTCCTTCCAGATTGTGTCGTATTTTGTCCATAGTTTTTAATTAGACCTAACCACAACTAACCGCAACATAGTTTTATGCAGAGTTGATTCGTCTGGTACTTTTCTGTGGTAGTATTTTTTCCAAAAATGTCCTCGTGGACCGATAATTTATTTTATAAAGAAGAATATAAAATCTTTACACAGATTCATGCAGAAGTCTGCATTTGATACATAATGTTTTCGTTCTGTAGATTTGGATGCCCCGGAAAAACTTTGCATATTTTCTAAATGTTGTGGACCTTTAACATGTCGCTCAATTTAATATGGTTTCGTACAAATAAATTCAGAATTACAAATTCTGCACCAAACTCCAACTTCACCATTTTCTTAAGCCAGTAAATAAGCCTGATTTAAAAACCAAGCGTAGGTTAATGCGCATTTTCACGGCTTCTGCTTAGAGGAGTTCCAGTATAATCCCTCCTCTGGCAGCTCCCAACGGAGCAACACTTGGTGCAACTTTTATGCATACTTTTACAGTTTAACTAGAGAGGCCCTGAACTTTCTGCTTTCGTAGTTTCTTCATCCCTAGAGTGTCCAGACTATGAAAACTGCTACCCGCAAAAGGTTTTCCTTCTTCTTCCAGTCTCCAAATATTTAAGTCCCGTGTGAACAAACTCTCTCTCACCACACTTAAGATACCCAGGGTAAGTTGGGCCACAGCCTTCGTGGACCGTTCAAAGATAAAAAACATCTCTTTCACTTTCAAATAAAAAAGTACAGTATGGAAGGAACCACTCCAACTTTATTTTTTTTACTTTTACTCATTATTTATTTGCCTGTAAGCGACTTACACCTGTTTAAATATAACAAATTATTTTGGCACAAATATAACATGATTTACCCTGTGATTTACCCGATGTAACGGAACTGGTTTTTACGAGTTCACAACAAATCTGCCCGGAGAGTTTTCGTACTGCACTTGGAGAGTTGCATTACCACCAACAAAACTATGTTTGTGGGGTTAATTGTATAAATAGAGGTACTATCAAATATTTGTAAATTTATATAGACAAAATGTCTATTTTAACTTTAATTTATTTTATATAATTTATATAAACGCATTATAAAATGTCATAGTTTAATTCTTTTGTTGTTGCGAAAACTCTTCTCAATTTTTTACTATTGCCAAGTCTTTTGTATTATTCTACAAGAAATCACACCGAATAAAAATATCAAAATAAAACCCGTAAATGCCAAAGGAAGTTAAATTATTTATTACATTTTTATTTGGTATATTCTATATCATTTTAAGCTCGAATTGAAATGGCTTTTTTTATCGATGTCCGGTCCCTAGTAATGAGTAATGACTGATAACTTTTTTCTCCTCTCCGCTTAGGAACTGCAGTCTCTTTAACATCACTTTTTACACTTAAAAGTCTTTTTTTTAGTTTAAACTCTATGATAATCTAATGTTTAAATACTGAACTAACAGTGGCAACGATTTTAGCCAAGTGATTATAAATGGGGGTCAAAAAATAAAAATTCGATTTTCCCTAAACGTATTCATAAAATATAAGTCTCAACCAAAAATGATATCGATCATTGTCTCAACGAAAAAAATAAGCACCGGAGGAATCCTTTTACGTAGGGGTGTGTGAATATTCAATTTATTTGAGGCGAATCGAATACGAATTATTCGATTTGAATTTCAAATCGAATATTCGAATAATTCAAATAGTTCGAACTATTTGAATAATTCAAACTATTCAAATAGTACGAATTATTCGAATAGTTCGACTTTTCGAATAGTTTGAATCATTCGAATAGTTTAATTATTTAAATAGTTTGAACTATTAAAATAATTTGAACTATTTGAATGATTCGAACTTTTTGAATAATTGGAATACCCGAATTAAAAACTTTTTTCTAATTATTCAGAAATAGGAATTAATTTTGCCGGTAATTTTGAAAGGTTTGTAATAATTTGAAATTTCCAGTGTATTTGAATTGTGTTATGGTGTTTACTTATTCTTATTACATACTGAAATATATTAAATTAGTTTTGCAATTTTTTTTCCTTTGTTTATTAACCCTTTAGATAAGTCTTATTAAAAAAAGTTTTATGGAAAAGTCTGTTTTGTATTAATTAAAAACGCAATTTTAAATCGAAAGTTTAAGCGTTTCGTTCGCATTATTATTTTTAAATAGCTACTTCGACTCTTATAATTAGTTTATCCATTATTTTAAAAAATAATTAATTTAAATTGTTTAAACTATACGAATTATTCGAATAGCTCGAATTATTCGAATAGTTTGAATTATTCGAATACTTTCAGTTATTCAAATAGTTCGAATCAATCGAATAGTTCGAACTATTCGAATAGTTTAAACTATTCGAATAGCTCGAATATTCGATTAAAATCGAATATAACTATTCGATTCGATTCAACAACTATTCGCACACCCCTACTTACGGAATGGTCAAGTACTTTAAGTTTTATCAAACATTTATCCCTTTTCTAATAAAAAAATAAATATCTCGTAAACAATTAAATATTTTTAAATAAAATTTTTATGGTAACCGGAGTGTCATAAATGGCATAATTTCCTAGTTTAAGTTTTAAGTGCGTACATGCTTTTTCCGTAGAATGAAAAATACTTGAAATTTTTATAAATTTTGTCTGTTTTTTGCAATAATTTAACCAAATTATTGACTGATTTAAATTCTGCAAGCTCAAATTTACCGTTTTTAAGTACTCTATAAGTAAACAAAATTTGAAATACTCACTGGAAGTAGTTGTCAAACTGTCACAAGAAAATCGATTTTTTCTTGTTTTCTGCTCAATAAATAGTGTGGTCAACATGTACCTTTTTGGATGAAATTTTTGTATATTCTTCGAAAATTACGATCAAAGTGTCATTTGATTCTTAATATTATGTAGAATGTTTAAGAAAAGTCCCAAAGGGGACAATGAAAATTGCAAAAAGTAGCCTGGCTTCCGCGCGTTGTTACCGTGTCCGAGTGACGAATAGCGCGGAAGCCAGACTACCCGTTTTAGCGCTAATTTAAGGGCTTTGTAAAAATTATAAATATTAAGCATATAGTTCCGGGAGGTAGAACTTTTTTTAGGAAATTTCCTACTCTTTTCAGATCTTTTTTCAAATTTTGAATATTTTTGATAGTTTTTGAGATATTCAAAAAAAAAACAAACTCCTTTTTTTAAAATTGTTTATAACTTTTGCAATTTTCATCGACCCCTTTTGGAACTTTTCCTTAAACTTTCTACATAATTTTCCGAATCGAATGACAACTTGATCGTAATTTTTGAAGAATATATGAAAATTTTATCCAAAAAGGTACATGTTGACCAGACTAGTTGTTTAAACAATGTTACGGTCAACCAAATTGGAACACTAGAAATTAAATACATATACATAAATAGAACAAATTTTGGGTATGGTATACTGAAATGTATTACTATCAAATTTCGATGATTTTAGTCTAATTTTAAGATTCTCGCCCACTAGAGCGACGCGGCGCGACGCGATGCGACACAACGCGACGCGACGCGACAGGATTGTCCGTCCACTGGGTGACAAAACGCGATGCGGCGCGTCGAGGCTCGATGCGAAATCTTCCAAAATGTGGCAGTCTGTTGCGAGTTGTTATGGATAGCTCATCAAACGAAAATATTTTTGTATGTAAAGAAAAGAAGAGTTTGGGTCCATGAAATTAATGGAAAGATAAATGCGTGTGGAGAATTCCATTACTTATTTCCAGATTTGAGAAAAGATGCAAGAAAATTTTTCAAATACTTTCGCATGTCGGAAGAAAAGTTTTTTGAACTTCTCAGTTTAATACAGACTTCTATAGAACACCAAAAAAAAGTTGCTTTCACATACCTTGAAATTAGAATCCACTAAACAACTTTTTTATTTAGATTAATTTTAAGAAAAATTATAATAATAATAAAATACAAATTTCACAAAAATTACAACAGATGAGCAAATGCAGTGATAACAGAACAGATCAACAAGTGAGAGTCTTTACGATGAGACTCGAATGCCACGCGACATTGTCGTTTGCTTGCTCTCCCGACTTGTCTTGAGCTGTCCAAGTCCAAGTATCTTTATTTACATCCATCATAAATTAAAAAAAATCAGAATGGCAAGTACCAGAAAAAACCTTCAAGCTTGCTATTTTTATTGAATTTTTGCATTAGTACACGTTTTTTGATCTATATTTTAAAAAAATTCATGATACGCTCAACGCACCAAAATAAATAAATGCCAGTTTATAAGCTTAAGCTAAGTGTAATACATATTAAAGATAAAATAATTATGATTGTGCACAATATATTTTTCTAAAATAAAAGAATAAGAAACGTGTAAAAAATATCAAAAATCAATTAAAACAGCAAGTTTTTTTGTACTTGACTTTTGATTTTTTTTACCAATTTATTGTAGATGTAAATAAAGATGAACTCATTATAAATATAATAAAATGACTGACCCAAATTGAAACTTTGAATTTTCACGAATATGATGTGCGAAAAAAGGCCGAATTTTACCCACATCATGTGTACACTGTTTTTCTGTATATTTTGGAGCACCACCAGAACACAGCTTACCAGAGCTTTTATTTTAGGAGTTAGAAAAAAGTTTAAATTATAAAAGTTGAAGTATTTTTACTGAACCGCCACAATTTGTCATTGGATAAAGCCAAAGAGCATTGAAAATGTGTGTTACAAACCATTGGCAAAAGTTTATATTCCGTTTGTAGTTACCTGGCAACAAAGTTTTTGTGGGTTTGTATTTGTGGGGTACATAATTTTTTTTTAAATTTTATTAATGGTTCCTTAGCATAGATCAAGATCTGACCTACAGTTTCTTGTGGAATTTTCACGATAAACTTTAAAATATGCCAAAATATTAATGTCCGTTTGTTGTTTAATTATAAAGATTTTTTTATTTTTACGCTTAAAAAACACTTTTGTTTGATTGAAACTTTCAATAAAGGAGTAAAAAATGTCTTCTGTTTGGCATATTTCTATCTGGAAGTAGTTTCACTCTAAAGCCTGATGCCATTTTTTTGGCAAATTATGTAGCATTCTATCATATCAAACATCTCCAAATGACAACATTTTAAACAACAATAGCATAAATGAACTGTTGCCTTATGATTTACTAGTTGAGTTGCCACTAAAACATCATGGCGGATACACATGTTATCTTTTGTTTTTTTTTTAATTTTTGTCATAGCATACTACGATAATTTGTACAAAAAATGCGATTTTAAGAATTCCATGGCTGCCTGCATGCAGTTATGGAAAAATACATTTAAATTAAAATAACTTCGATATTTCTCATTTTAGGAAAAAAAAATGTAAATAACTAATTATATGGAAAATTACATTCTCTTTCGAATTAACGTAACAAATACAGGGTGTTACATTTAATAAAAGTATATTTTTGTAAATAACTCCTAAATCTGATGTTCATTTGTTTTTTTATTATCGTTATTGTAATCAGCGTAAGAATGTATACATCTTTGCTAACTTGTATCTCTTATAATAAAAAAGTTAGCAATAGTGGCGACTTAATTTTGAACACGGTGTATATATATATAAATATATATATATATATATATATATATATATATATATATATATATATATATATATATATATATATATATATATATATATATATATATATAACAGGGTTTATTTAATACGGATAAATTCAAAAAAGGAGGTATTTCTTTTTCGAAAAAATCCTCGGACACGTCGATTTTATTTTTGGATCGGGCATATTTTGACATCAAATGTAGATAACAGGGTAAAAAAAGTTTGACGGAAAAATATTTTTCTTAAATGGAACCCCCTGTATATTTTTGCTTTTTTGGATTCTGGAAAATTCTGGACATCTTTTATTAAGTGTTATATACCTATCATCAACTATTCACTAAGTAATTACGTTTAAATAATAAAATAAATTGATTAATTACATTCCACATATTTAAAATTTATTTTATCAAATGCTGGAAGTGGCCGCCATTAAAAAGCATCTCAAATCAGTTGAACCATTTATAACATCATTTCGATTACCTATACACCTCTCTTTTGAATATTTGAATAGACTTGAAATAATTCAATTATTTAAAAGTTTTTTTTTTTTTCCCAATCGGTGGATAGGCAGACGTTGATCAATAGAGTGGCCACCTGATCACGACCATCCATTGGACTTTTTTCGGGGTTATGTCAAAAATCAAGGATAAAAAGATAAGCCACCCGCTTGATTCCTCAAAGATCGCAATCGTAATGCAATTAGGAATATTTCTCAGGCACAGTTAAAAATGTACAGCAAAGAATTTCGATCGCCTGGGGTGCTGCAAAATTTAATGGCCCACTTCCAGCATTTGATAAAATAAATTTAAAAAGTGGAATGTTTTAACAATTATGTTGAAACAAAAGGAGGACCCTATTTTGACACTGACCCTATATTTGACAGGTTTACCTTTAACCTTTAAAAATAACCAAATTATTTTTTGTTTGCAATTTTTATGGAAGCGACATCTCTTGTGTTCTCCCAGACAAAAGATACACCTATCACCTTCTTGCGAAAACTGTCAAAATTTTTCATTTCAATGTCGGATCAACGTGCATCACGTTTTGTGTCCAATTTGTTAATAATATAAGGTAAGTACAAAAACTGTTCTTTAAATGTATGCCATAAAGTCTCTTTCGATACTTGAAATTTTTAGTCTTCTTTGTTTTAAACTTTTAAAAAGTAAGTTTTATAAAAAAAAGACTGAAATTTTTGTTCTAACCACAGTTTTTAGTATGTCAAAAATTGGACAATTTTTACTCCATTCTTAAAGACATGCGGTGTCAAAAATAGGGAATGAATCATTTTAAAGTGTATTTTCTTTATTTAACTATTTAATTTTGTTTGGTATCTTTTTCTAAATTTTTCTGTTGCGGGAATTTCTTAAACCTAAATTTGACAGCCTGTCAGTTTTTGGCATGGGTGTCAAAAATAATTATAAGGAATATGTTAATATCAATTTAATATAAATAAATTTTTTATTTGCGTAAAGATTAAAACTCAATAAATATTTTAGAATATTCAAAAAAGAAAAATTTAAAAGAAAATATTCTTTGGAAGATTTAAAAGAGCTTTAGAAGCTGTTCAAAATGGATCTTCTTGTGCTTCTGCAGCTAAAGGAATTCAATATTCTATCACACTGATGTACAAACTGTCAGGAAAAGTTCCTGTGCACTCAAAAGTGGGTAGGTGATTTTAACCAAGATGAAGAAAATCTTTTAATAAACTGGATAATAAGCGTTTCAAAACGGGATTTCCAGTTACAAAAAATCAACTTCTTGACATTTGTTGAAAAATTAAGAGACCCCAATTTTACAATGGAGACCCGGGAGGCATTGGTTTGAGGGATTTTTACAACGTCACCCGGAAATAAGTCAGCGAATGACCCAAAACTTAACAAGCTCCAACATGTTCAGAAATCAACATCAGAAAATGGTTTGATGAAAACCTGAATATTTTGTCTCCAATGAAATTAAATTAACAGTGCCAGGCGGGGGTTCCACAGATGAAACGGCTTTTTTTAAACCCAAAGGCAACAAAGTTATTACAAAAAATAAACTGTCTACAGTTACTCAAACGAATGATAAAAATGCATTACTCTCTAATAACAGGTAAGTTGTTTGTTAAATATACCTTATATGTGATTTTTAAAATTAAATTATTTTTTTAGGCAACGCCGCGGAGAATTCACCTCAATGATTATGTTTAGCTAAGAAAGAGTCCTAAAACTTATTTTAAAATTCCCATCCCGACTGGGAATTGGACGCTCAGATAAGGTTGGATACATGAAAGTTTTTTGAATATATAACAAACAATTTTTCAACACTGGAGAACAAAATCCATTTCCTGTTGTTTTGTTTGTAGATGGTACAAGTCACTTTGACTTATTTTAAGTTCCTTCTGCTCAGAAAAAAACATCGTTATAAGTCTTCTTCCTAATTCCACCATATATTACAACCTACGGATGGGTTTTTCATCCTTTAAAAGTAATTGGCGAAAAAGAAATTCATAACTGGAAATTGGAAAATAAAAAACAAAATCTTAAAGGAAATTTTGCGCCTTTTAGCAGAGTTTTGAAGCCCTCAAAAACGGACAAAATCAAATTCTTCCAAATGCTTTTAGAAAATGTGGACTTTATCCTTTTGATGTCAACGAAGTTGATTTTTGAATTGTTAAAGACTATAATATCTCCAAGTCATCTAACGTTCAAATTGCAGAGCCAAAATTAAAGTTTGAAGACGCCATAAGGCTTATTGAATCATTTATAGAGAAAAATACATCAATTTCAAAGAAAATTTAAAAAGCTTGGAGTGGAAAGGCAAGGTAAAGTGCTGTTTATTTTCTTATGGAAAAGCTAAAGAAAATCAACAAGAAGGTAAAAATAATCAACAGACAAATGGAATATAATAATTGAAATTGGAGACGATGTTGTGTTGAAAAATCTTTGGGGAAAAAGTAACAATAGACGAACAAACATGAAGAAAATAAGTTAAATGAATCTGAAATGAAACAGGGAGTTGGGGTTACTAATATAAAATACAAAATGCGATTGAAACTAGTAAAGATAACGTCTTATTATGTGACAGCACTAAAATGGGAAATGAATATAGTACAGAAAATGAAAAAAAATGCTAAGCAAAACGTAGACTTTAACAAAGACAAGAAAGTTGTTGTAGTTGTTAGTGATGGAGAATATGCTGAG
The DNA here is from genome assembly GCA_019359885.1 of Listronotus oregonensis. Classification (NCBI taxonomy): domain Eukaryota; kingdom Metazoa; phylum Arthropoda; class Insecta; order Coleoptera; family Curculionidae; genus Listronotus; species Listronotus oregonensis. The sequence goes on from JAHBCN010016363.1 coordinate 17,163, forward strand.
TTCAATGAAAACATTGAACAGGAATATATAAAACAGGAAAGCAAAGATGGAAAGAAGATGAAGTTTATTTATTAAAGAAGATAATGTTCTTGATTTGGAGAACAAAGATGTGGGCAGTGATAAAAACTTCCAAATCCTGACCATCATGAAAAGTTTGTAAGTAATTATAATATTTTTGGGGGAATAATTTTGCAAATAATATAAAAACAAATGTGACACACCAGAAGATGGAATGACACAGAATTGACAAAAAAAAAGTAAAATTCCTTAATACCGTCTCCCTTTTAAGTCCATTTTATTTTGGCCGAAGTGAGCTCTATTAAAAAGTCCAAGGGTTAAAGAAAAATTCCAATGTCTGTTCGTCTGAAAAATGGAAAGAATATTATTTAAAGAAGGAAAAATACAAGAAGGAAAAGAAAAAGCTATTCAAGAAGAAACAATGCGAGAAGAAATGAAAGGCAGCGGAAAAGAATAAGGAACAAAAGCAATAAGAACTTCGCAGTCTTGTATTGTAGAAGAGGCAAAAAAAATTTTTCGGAAAAAGAATGACACAGATAAAAATTTAGCCATTGCCAAAATGTAATGAATTAAGCCAACTAATTAAATTTAAATGTTCGTTATAGTTGATTATGAAGGTGAAAATTCCCGGAAGGTTACAAAAGTTTAAATTACAAAAATTCTTTGTTAGCGCTATGGTAATAAGTGGGATGAATCACTGGAAATGGCCACAGACCCAGATGAACTATGGTATCCTTTGGAAGACATTAAGGAAAAATTAGTCCTCCAATACCCATAAATAATAAGGGCATTTTCTCAGTACCAGCAATTGAAAAATATCGCAGTTTTTAATGTCTTAAGATGTTTTATTTTCCTAAATTTAAGTTTCATCTTTCTTTCTAATAAAAATTTTTGGTTACTTTTTTCGTTATTATTTAATTATTGTTTAAATATTTTTACATAAAAATATGTAAATGTCGAATAGGTACAAGTGACTGTCAATTTTACGGCCACTGTCAAAAATATTCAAATTCATGTCAAAATTTGCACAATTCTTTCTTTTCTGAAATTTAGGGTCTTTGTTTTAATACAGCTTTTAAATTATTTTGTGTCTTAAGATGTCAAATATACGGACATTTACCTTATTATAATTATTATTTAAAAGTAATTATTTCGTAAACAGTTAAAGATAGGTATATGACATTATACATAAAACATGTCCAGAATTTTACGGAGAATCCGAAAGTGTAAAATATCAGGGGTTCCATTTAAAAAAATATATTTTCCTGTCAGACTTTCTTGGACACCCTTATATCTACATTTATTCAAAAATATGCCCGATCCAAAATTAAATCGACGTGTCCAAGGATTTTTGGAAAAAAATACCTCCTCTTTTATTAATTTATCCGTTATTAAATCACAACCCTGTATATATATATATATATATATATATATATATATATATATATATATATATATATATATATATATATATATATATATATATATATATATATATATAATATATATATATATATATATATATATATATAATATATATATAATATATATATATATAAATATATATATATATATATATATATATATATATATATATATATATATATATATATATATATATATATATATATATATATATATATATATATATATATATATATATATATATATATATATATATATATATATATATATATATATATATATATATTATAAATATATATATATAATAAATATATATACAAGGTGTCCGGAAAAGGAGGCCAATCCCCGGCCACATATAGAGTGGACCAAAATAACGCTTTCGTTATGCCATTTTTAATTGGGCGCTCGGTATTTAATACAGGGCGTCAAAATGAAATATGAAATCTTTTTTTTAAGTAAGTCGAATGTTTCATAAGATAAAATTAAAATTTGGTGTGGGGTTTTTGGAAAAATGAAATCCGTTCACATTCGCTATTTAAAGGGCGCCACGTGCGGTATATTGCATGTTTAAAAATACCAAAACTTTTGTACATCTGTATAATAAAGTTCTAGTAAAAATTCTAATTATCCAATCTTTTCTTGTAAAAAAGTATTCTTAGTAAATTCCCTGGAATCCGTTTATTAGATATCTAATTTTAAAATCTAGATAATTCTTTTTTTAAAAAAATTGGCAGACCTCGGGGACCAGTAACTTTGTCCTGTCAAATTTGTCCTTTGACAAAAAACCCGACGCTCTTAACAAGCTTCTCAATTGCTCCTAAAATAAATCTTTTTTTAATTACATATTTGTATTTGGTGTGTTTCTTACAACTTATAAAACCATAATGGCTCATTGACCAGAAATGCCCTTTCCCGAAATGGCGGATATGGTTTTGAGTTTGGATTTAAATATTAAAACTTAACCTTAAAATTTACAAATTTTATCCTATTAATTTATGTCCGTTCAGAATCCTGAACAAAACATGCAGGCCGACCTAAGTATGCATTAGAAATAGCTAGGTTTTCGGGAACCAAAGTTTTAAATAAAATTCTATT
>JAHBCN010016364.1:0-19734 GCA_019359885.1 Listronotus oregonensis
AAGTTTTTTGCCAAATCAAAAACCAAACGATTTTTATTTTTTAAGATGTTTCCTGAAAAGCGTAAAACCTATTGACTGGGGAAAAATTTAAACGAAACGCAAATATTTTTAAAAAAAAGTTTTTCCCCCAAAAATTTTACAAACGTCTATGCGCTGTTTCCCCCCCATCAGTAGAGGGATATTTCAACATTTGGTTAGTGCACTCTAAACTCGCAATCGATTAGGTACTGAAAACCCCCCCAAAAACTAGTGTTTTTTAAAATATTACAAAAAAATTTTTTTTTTTGTTTTGATTTTTTTAATAATACTTCTATCTTGTGTTTTTGTAATAAATTAATTACTATACTAACGTAATTTATTTTTTTTTCGATTTTCTTCAAAACCCCAAAATTTTTTTTTTTATAATTTTTTTTTTTTTTTTTTTAAAAACATTTTTTAAAAATTTTAAAAAAAATCAAGTGATTTAAATCGTGATTAAAATCAATTGATTTAAACCCTTCAACCCTGCAACCACTACCTGTTCTCGTAGGTCATACTGTAAATAAAAAAAAACCAAGGGGACACGCGTATTTTTTTTTTATAGGAAATAAAAAATTTAAAAATCATAAATGGATATCCGTCCCGATCTAAACTTTGTCATAAAGGACACAGAGTGATTACATCAAAATTTTTTTTTTTTATGCGAATCCCAAATGGAACATGGTATTCAGTCTAAAAAACGTCTTTAATGAGCATATTATACAAAAAACAAAAAAAAAATGAAACGTTTTAAATCTTTTAAGAATCGAATAATCTTATGAAAGTCCACCTAATACTATTTTACAAAAAAAAAACAATTATTGACTTTCACATTTACTTAAACACATATATACATAAATTATGCAGACTTAACCTTTTTATAAAGAATGATACAAAAAAACCCTACTTATATTAGTTCATAAAATAAACATGTCTAACAATGTTCACTTTGGGGTTTTAATTGATCATTTAGAATATAGTCTGTTTTTTTATATTTTTTAAAATTTTTTTAAAGATTCAAAAAAAAAGTTTTTCTAAAAGGGAATATGAAAAATTTTAAAATTTCATTAAACTGGTGATTACCCTCTGTAATATGGTTGCAAAGCTGAATAATTGTTTTTTTAAAAAAAGTTCTCTTATGTTCTGTATTTTTTTTTAAAAGGGGTTTTGGGTTTTTGGGGGTTTGGGGCCCAACATATCTTTTTGGGATATAAACGAAGCTGATAAGACCCACATTTGTTTTCTCTTTTGGTTATATTTTTATTGTTTTAAATATGTCTACCTACTGTATTGTTTTTTTTAGACGTCCCCAAAAAAACCCCTTAAACTTCTACAGAAGCTACTTTATCTAATTCATTTCTTTAAAAAAAATTTTAAATTTTAAAAATTGTTTTTACTTCTTTAATTATCGAATAAATTACTGAAATTGTTTTATTTTCATTTTTTTTTAAGTTCCCTCTATTGTTTTAATTGAATACCCATTATTAAAATAAGTATGGGGGAAAAAAAATGGAAAATTAAAACAATAAGGGTTTTTTTAAAAAAGAAAAAAAAAATAAAACAACTAGACTAATTTTTCGGTAATTAAAAAAAAAAGCATTTTCAAAAAAATTTTTATACCTAGGAAATCACTATAGGTAGAAAAATTTTAAAACAATTAAGACACAACAACAAAGAAGAAGCAGAACAAAAAGATTTTTAAAAAAAAAATCAAGTCATTCATTAAAAGCAAAATTTTTTAAAAAAATAAAACCTTTTTTCTATGTACCACTTTGGGGGAGCAAATCTCCATTAATTTTAGGGGGGTGTCGGTAAAGATCAAAGAAATTACAACAAAAAGGGAAGATTTGTTGTCCCTTTTGCCGCAACTTTTAAAAAAATATAGAGAACGGGGGAAAAAATACACCTAAACCTTTTGGCCCCAAATTTTTTGGCAACAAGGTTTCCACTTGTTTTTCTAAATTTAAAAAAAAAAAAGCATGTTTTCCCCTTTTTTCCACATCCTTAGGGTATCAATAGGCCAGGGGTTATATCTATACGTATTTTCCATATCATAAAAACCATGGGTTGATTTTGATAAAAATTTTTTTTTCCCCAAAAAGAAGTAAATGCAGTTTCGGGAAAAATACATACATAGAAAGATTCATACAAACATACATACACATAAAAAAAATTTTTAAAATTTGTTTGGAAGCCCCACAAAATTTTCACCTGTAAAAATTTTTAAATTTAGTAATAAAGGTACATAAATATCGAATAAATAACCTTCTTTTTTTGATAGGAAAAAGGGGTAGGAACGGGGGGATGTTGAAACTACTTTGCACCCCCAAAAAAGGGAATACCAATTCCCCCGAAAACATGCAAAAAAAATAATAAACAAAATTTTTTTTTTTGTCTTATGTTTTTTTTGGTACAAAAAAAATTTTTTTTATAATTTTGTAAAAGAAAATATTTTTTTTTTTTTTTTAGTCTCTGAAAATTTACTTTGGGGTTTTTTATGATTTAAGTTTCTTGTATTTTATATTATTTTTTTTTATAAAGGGTTTTCCTAATGAGATAATCAAAAAAAAATGCCATTTTTAAGATAAATGTCAAAATTTATTAAATTTTAAAGGAAGGGGATGCCGTTAATAATGGAAAATAACATCATCCCAAAAAAAACCACAGGTTTCCCAGGACCATATCTTTTTTATGAAATTTTATAACCAAACGCAAAAAGGGGGGGGCCCCATTTCGTCGATAGCCCCACAAATTCCATCTTTTTTAGACGAAAACCGGGTGGGCTGTTTTGGGGAGACCCTTTTACTTTTTCCCCCCCAAGAAGTTGAAGGTTTAATCACAAAATCTTGGGGGTTTCCTTTTCCCCCAAAAAAAGGGGCGGGAAACCCCAAAAAATCGGCCGGTGGCACGTAGCGCCGTCGTTGAAAAGGGTTTTAGAATTGGATGGTATTGATCTGGACAACGTTTATTTTCCCCAAAAACCCTTTCCCCCCAAGGCCCTTTTTACTGGAAAATTTTTCGACCCTAAAAAATTCCCCGGAAATTTTGATCCCTTTTGGGGGGGGTGAATGGTCTCGCCAAAACGTCGATTCGATTGGGGTTTTGGGGTATCAGAAAAAAGGGGAGCCCCTTTTTTAAACGAAAATTTATGAAAAATGGTCCCTTTTTCCCCCGGGGGTCATTTTTTTTTTTTTCCATTATTTTTACCTTCCTCTTTTTTTAAAAAATCAAACCCCAAAAAAGTAATTTTTTTTTTTATTAAAATAACACCCCTTTAATTTTGGGAAAATTTAGGTTAACTTTTTCATTTTAACATTATAAATAGAAAAAAATTAAAAAAATAACAAGATTGGGGGCGACAAAAATTTTAAAATGCAAAATATACATTAGATTCAAATTGTAATGCACTAAATTATGATGATATAAAAATCCAAAAAAAAATAAAGCTTTTTTTTGATAAATTAACTGAATTTTAAATTTAAAAGATTTCTAAAGGGTTTTTTTTAAAGTCTGTTTTTTAAAATTATTATTTTAAATGTCAAAAATAAAATTTCCACATTTTATTAAATTTTTACGAATATTAAAAGTCAATTACCCACAACCCACTACAAAATCTACAATCACGCTTTAAAAAAATTTTTGCTGAGGTTACCAGGTAATATATCATAGAAACTGCGAAAACTAAAATTCCCAGGGTATTTTATGATGTATTTTTTTTTGTTTAAAGATTCCGTTCCCCACTGTGCAATTAAAAAGAACTAATTATACCAGCGAAACGGGGGCACCAACTTCTCAACAAATTAAAAAAAAAAAATTAAAAAAATTTTTAAAAATTTTTGGGTCAAAACTTAAGAAATTCTGATAGCTTTTTTTTTTTAATGACGTTTTGTCATAAGTGAACTAGGTTATTGGACTGGGGTATGTATATTATTAAAAAAAAAAAAAAAAAAGGTGGGTATGGTGTGTATGTACCTGAATTTCTTCAGCATTAGGCATAGGTAACCTGTATTATTTAAATTAACAATTATTTTCCACAACCCCCTTTTTTTTAATAAAATAAATCACTTTCCTTTATTTTAGTTTTTAAAAAGGTTTTTTGTAAAAAAGTAGAAGATTCCGTTTATTAGTTTTTTCAAATTAGATGAAAAGCCTGTCTCCGCCAGGCGAGACAATATTAAGAGCCTCTGTCTCCGGGAAGACCCTTCCCCGGCTAACGGGAAAAAAAATTTTTTTCCTTTTTTGTCCCCGGGGGAAATTAAAAACGGCCTAGTTCTAGCCCCTGCTAAAGACTACCACTTGCCAAATTTCATGATTTTTTTCGATAACTGTCCTGGACAGACAAATAAAATATATCCTACCTACAAAATAATTTCATAGCAAATTATATATATATATATATATATATATATATATATATATATATATATATATATATATATATATATATATATATATATATATATATATATATATATATATATATATATATATATATATATATATATATATAATATATAAAATATATATAATATATATATATATATTATTTATATATTATATATATATATATTAGAATGTGGATCTACAACCGTAGACTAATATTTGTGATTTTTTTTGGTTTTTTAGGATCAATAGGGCTGGACAGGGTCAGCCCGTATACCCCGGGACCCGGAGCAAGAGGATCCCATTTTTCAAAAAGTAGATAGACCCAAATAAAACAGACTGAAACATAAATCTGCCACAAAACCATAGAACATATTTAATCAAATCTAACCAAAACGGCCCCTAAATGTTGGGGGGCTGCATTTGGTAAATTTTTGGTGGATTGCCTTACGAAAATATTTTACAACTGTTATCAAACATACAACCCTTACACATTAACTAGGCTTAGATCTGCCACTTCTAAAGAAGCAGAACCCACCCCCATCCCCACCTCTCATAGCTCATCACGGAACTTTTTCCCGTTTATCGATTTTAAAAGCAGTTGATCGTAAATTCTATATTAGAGCCGACTATACGATCACACTTAATGCCCAACAAATAAACCTTTTACCCCTTACACCAACTCCGGGGAGATGGGGGGGGGGAATAACCACAGTCCGTGCCAAAACCTCTCATATGTTTCTCCTTACGGGTTCTCAATCAGGGTAACCGTGAATTGCGCTCCGCAACCTTCTGAAAGGTTACTACTCAATATTTCAGTATCCTTTGAAACCCCTCTCAAAGCCTGCCCCCCAGCCCGTATTAAAGCCGCTTTTTCTGGATTTCCTCGTTTTAAACGTGTGACGTTCTTTAAAAATGGTTTATAGGAGGATATTGTACATGTTGTTATTGAGGCGCGAAACCTAAATTCCAAAGCATGGATGCAACACGCGCACGGGTTCCCAAACTTCTCACGCCTCCCTTGCATATAAAGTAATGCCCCATAAATATTTGGTGGATAACCTCGTCATCTTTTGATTATTTTCATTATTATATGCGATCCAGACATTTGCAAGATATGAAGGAGTTATCATTCAGGGGGCTGTGGAATGCAATTTAACGATTAAATATGCTCACTCTGATATAAAATTTACGATTAAATGCTTAAAAAAATCGGTAGGGGAAAAAAACACATGACCAGCTATCAGAAGTGTGTTGGGATTGTGTTTTGCTGCTTTGGAAATGGCAGAACTAAGCTTAGTTACTGTGTAAGGACTGTAGTTTTGAAATCAGTTATAAAATATTTTCGTAAATCCGTCAAATGTAGCCCCGTTTTTTTGGAGGCAGTTTTGGGGGTTTGGGGGGGAATTTTCGGCTTGTGCCCTTGAGATTCTGATCAGCCAGCATAACAAGAGCTATCAAAATACGATGCTATATGAAGATTGACCGCTGTCAAAAGTTATTGCAGATTAAATAAGTTTTTTAAAGAAATGGCATTTGATATGAAAATTTTTAATTTCTAAAAATGCATTTAAAAAAAATTTTTTTAACATCTAATTTATTTTAAAATTTATTTTCATTTTGGTAATTGATCCTTATGTTGGGTATACAAAAAGAAAAAGGGCTTACAGAAATAAGTCTTTGGATCTAGATAATAAATTCTAAAACCCCCAAAATTGGTTTTGATAATTTTTTTAGAATAATGGGGAAATGAAGATTTGAGTTTAAATTTAAATTTTGATAAGTGAATTAATCTTTAACTAAAGATCATTATAATATACTTTTTTAATTTTTGAGTGTTGTTCCTAATCTGTCAGTAATTCCCATTTAAAATTTTTAAATTTTTTGAAATTGCTTATTCGTTAAATAAAATTAAATACTCAATTAATAAAGAAAAATTTTTAAAAAACTCTAACGCCAAATCAAAAATTTATGATTAATATTTTATATTTTTTAAAAAAATATTCATTTGTATCCCTTTGAATATCTTATTTTTTAAGATTTTTACCTGGAAACTCCAGAATTACTTTGTGAATTTGATACTGTATTACAGATTTTGGGTTTTTTGAAAAACAAATTATGATACTAAATTAAATTTTGGTTACAAAGCACTCTTCCAGTAAAATTTAGAGGTCTCGGTAAAAGATAATCCACCCTGTCTATTTCTCCTTTTTTTGGTTAAAAACCAATGACGTACCAGATTTATTTTCCAAAATTTTACCTTTCTATTTTTTTGGACAGTAGAAAATGATTTCAGTAATTGTTTTGTAAGATGGTTATCTGTTTGCAATCTTAAAATTCAACCACAAGAGTTATAAAAAAAAAAAAAGATTTTGATTTTTGATTTGCTAAGCTGTCAAAATTTTATTACAAACATATGCCAGACAAGTGAAGATAAGGACGTCTACGCTCTTTAGGCCCCTGAAAGAATTTTTTGGGTTAAGCACTTCTATCTTCGCCCCTTTGGGGAAAATTTTTTAGATAACAAAACTTTCATATTTGCATCGCTCCCCAGACTTGGTCTGTCTGTGTTCAAAAAAGGGCACACCCGCGTTTGAAAAGGAAAAAAGTTTATATTTGTGGCCTAATGTTTAAAACTAACCCCGTATTATAGTCCGTCAACGTTTGTGCGGTCCGTGTTTGCGAAGTGCAGGGGGGGAGGGAAAATCCCAAATAAAAAGGGGCGGCTCGCGCCCCCCCGGCGACTGACGTAACTTTTTCCCCCCCCCGCACACACCGCACCGCACTTGCTCGCTCTCCCGCCACTCCGCCCGCTACCCCGATACTCAGTATTATAAAGTTGTATTATTATTGCTCAATAATGATAATTGTTTATTTTGAATTAAAGATACTCCTAATATTCTAAAGTTGCATTATTATTACTAATATCTTACTGGGATTTTTAAGAAAAAAACATGGGGGGCGCTGCAAAATAACTGATATTCAAAGTGGGCGTTAGACGAAATAAGTTTAAGAACCTCTGTTCTAGACACAGTCACATAAATGACATTATTAAGATAGCTTTGATTTTAGCTGAAAATTCTTCTGTGTTAGAGCCTCTTAGAGTTTGCGGAAGCGATGGAAAATGTGTAGATGGAATGCCTTTTAATTTTCCCCGGGAAAAAGGGGAAAAAATTACTTTGTAACGCTACTTGCAGCCATACATTGGGAAACCTTTTTCTGGACAAAACTTCAAATTTGGGAAAAGGGGCGGCTGCTCGTACCCCAGAAAAAAAACATCTGAAATATAAAGAGCTTGAAGACCGCTTTATCTTCATTGCTTATGCTGTTGGAACTTTTGGTCCTTTAGGTGATGGGGCTAAGGGTTTTATAAATTAAATTGGAAAAAAAAATACCATGAAAAAACTCAAAGTATTATCCAAAGAATTGGTTTAGCTGTGCAACGGGGTAATGCAGCATCAGTATTAGGTACAATCCAGAAAGACCTATGATTTGATGAAGTTTTTAATTTTTAAATATAGATTTAGTTATTTAGTTAATTCTAGAATATTGTTATTTGGTATATATGACATTATATATTTTAACATTTTACCACAAAAAAAAAATATTACATTATAGTTTATTAAAAAATGGGTTCAATTATTTAATTTTGTATCAGATAAAACACAATTTTTACTGTCATGCATATGTTATATGATATTATATATTCTTGTTGCAAAAAGAAAATGTTTTCCATTTTCCCGGACTTCTATACAAATCTCTTGATGCTGTTTTGTGCATCTTCTAGACACATTTAGGTTGCATATACTTTTAGGATAAAATAGGTTTTGTCAATAAACTAAGCTTATATTTACGTTTCTGACAGCAACACAAGATCCGTGTTAGAGAAACTGTTTGTTTGAGGCAAATCCATTTAAGGTTTTATTTTTATAAATATATTGTTATGGTTAGTTATATAAAAAAAATATCTATTAAGTTAATAGAATTGTAGAAGGTTAAAATTATTTTTTTAGATTATTAATTTACTTCAAATAAATTACCTTAGTTTTTTTCCTTTTTTGACGGCCATTGCGGATTATCTTGAGGCCGCTGGAGATATTTATTAACACTTTTCGTGCATCCTGTAGAAGAAGAATTCATCCAGCTTATTCTAGACTTTTCCAGACTTTTCCATTTCTTTCCACATTACTATAAAAAGCGGGAAGGAAGTCCGCACGGGCCAGTTTATTTCTGACTTTCACAGCATAAAAAGTTGACAGAAGGGTTAAAGAGGTACTAGTTATTAAAAACGTTAAATTGTTACCATAGAAACGTTTGTAAACCCGTTTATTTACAATAAAAAGGTGTATAACCAGGATCCGTGTTTTTATACGGGGTGTCACGGAACAATATTTTGGATTGGTATGAGCAATAATTTAATTATTTTTTAAAAAAATATATAATTACCAAACTGCAAGATTCCTGTTTATTTTTTGCTTATTTTATTCTATTTACTACAAAAATTTTTTTTTATAAAATGCCTCTATGGTCCAAAAATTTGACATTATTATTGTTTTAACATATAAAGTATAATATTTTATATATTTTATTTAAATTATTGCAAACATTAATAAATGTTTGGGTTAATTTTAAACCGAAGGTAACAAAAATGATTTCTGCAGTTTTACCTTTAGAAAGAACAAAGCCAAATAAAAAAGGGGATTGTCAGCTTCAAACACTGAAATCCGTCGTTGCCTAAAATGACTAGTTGGTCATGTATTGCCGACAGACAGCGTAATAGCGTCAATATCACAATTTTTGGCTAAATATTCAGTCATTTTTTGTAATGCCTGAATCAGTTTCAGAAAAACAACCTAACGATTATTTTTGATTCGTTGTTTGCCCATGCTTTACAGGGAATAAATGAATAGTTAGTTCTTGTCAGTCAAATAAGATTTTTACGCTATTTGCTGGCTGTACATGCACTGACTAGTCATTTTTAGTCCTTGTCTTTTCGGTAGCGTAGTGGTCAGGGTCTCGGCTCCGACCGGCGATCGATTCGTTTCCCCCGCGGGGAGACATAATTGTAGTTACCCATAATTTCCCAATTGACTTTTAGTAGTTATTTAAAGAATAACGTCCGCGGTGGCACTACCATGTTGTCTAAAAGGTGCTGTGAAATGCAATATTTGCATGTTTCAGTGCTTGGACAGCGTTGACAAAACTAAGGAAAAAGATGGGTTAAACATCGGAAAACCCAGCACGCACGGTAACCAAAATTAAGATATCACATTCTAGAAACTTCCTAATCATACATTTACAAAGAAATATCAAAAAAATAAATAAAAAAAAATACATTTCAAATATACAGGGTGTTCATTAATGACGGGCTCATATTTAAGAGTGTGCCTAAAGGTATTTTAAGGAAAACATTTTATATGAACATATGTCCTTAACGTCTTAATTGTGAAACCACAAAAAAATAAAGTTTTTAAAAAAATATGTTTCTCTGAAATATCTCGAATATCATTTCAGATATCCTTACAAAATTCAGTATGTCTATACTATGCATTTGGGGGAATTTTCTAGCGTACAACTTTTATTTTAATTTTTACCAGTGGCGTTCGTATGGGATTTTAATTTTAATTATTAAGGATAAAATGGAGCGCCCTTCGTTTAAAAGTTAAGACGTTTAAAACATATGTTCATATTTTTTTTTTAAATTCAGAAATCACCAACTTAAATATTAGCATGTCATAAAAAAAACCCTGTACATTTATTAAAATAATCTATTAAAAAATAAAAATTCACCCTTAGATTTAAGGTATAAAAAAACCTAATTTAAGGATATCTACAATGTTGCCAAGCATATACTTTTTGAGATAAAATAAAATAGACAATTTCGTTTCTTTAACTAGTAAGCCTGGTTTATTTTTATTGCAATAAATTCAACGAATTCCATAGAAAAAACTTAAAGGTGTCAAGTGGGGAGATCGGACAGTCCACTTCATGCTTTGTGTTCATCCAAACCACATGCCTAAAATTATTTCGTATAAAAATGAACGCTACCCTCGGAAAAAAATTTTGGGGGTGCCTAACTGGTTAAAATAAAAAAGCTAGCCAATATTTTCAGAATAAAAAAAGATTCCATTTGGTGGTTTTGGATAGTGGGGGAAATTGATAAAAGTGGCCTTTATAAAAAAAACCGTAGTCATTTTATTTTATTTCACCTGGGACCTTTAAGTATTACTGATCCAACTTTCCCACAAATTACAAAAATTTTTTTAGTTTTTTTAACAATTTGTTGGATATTTTTAAATAAAAATACTGAGTTAAAGTTTAAAATTTTAGAATAGAATTGGTAATTTACTATAAAAAAATAAACTAATTTGATTTGAAGAGGTTTAGTTTATTTTAAAAAGGTTTTGGAAATTGAGGTTTATCAACAATCAATATCTTTAAATCATATATTGAAGATCTCTTTGTTCTCTTTGCCGGCCGGAATTTTTGAAAGAAGTTAATCTTTTTAAAAAAGTTTTAACGTTTAATTTAATTTTTGCTTAGTAGGGTTTTTCCCTTTTCTTTTGATTTAAATGTTTTACTTATTTTCACAGAGCTAATAAAGTTCTTTAGAGTTTAGTCGCGGAAAAATGTTTATCCGCTTGCCTTAAATTTTCAATAGTTAAATTTTTTTTCCCCAGATAATTATCAGTACTGGTTCAAAACAAGATCAAGTGGCCACAGGCCTCTTGCACCATTTAATGGCCACATAAAATGAACTGCTTGAAATTTATACTTTAAATCGTGAAAAGTTAAAATTAAATTCTTTTAGAGCGAACACAACTTTGTATGAGATATTTGTAAAGAATTTCTATTCATTTATGAAGGTTTTATTTTTCCTGGCTAGGTCGCTACTATAAATAAGCATGGTTCCACATCCTTTATTAACATTCTAAAGATGAATGGACCGACAAAGAGGAAAATTAAGGGCCTGTTTAATTAGATTGTGAAGGAATACATGAAAGTGGGACGTCTTATTGCTTTATAGGAAGACGCGAAAGAGAAAATATTACTCGCTTACTTCTCGAAGAAGAGGTTTAAAAATACCTATTGCTCTATTGGAAGACGCAAAAGCAGGAATATTACTGGTTTACTTCTAGGAGAAGAGGCTAAAAAATACCTATAAAAAAGTGACAGCTGTTTTTAAGCTCGTGGATGAGTAAGAGAAGGAAGTGTAAGGGTGGGCGAAAGCGAATTGCCTTGGTTGGATAGTATCAAGAGGGTTAATACAGTAAAACTTGTCTATAACGGCCATCATAAAATTAAAAATAATTGGCCTTTAAAGAAGGGTGGCCAGTAATGTCAGGTAACTGTTGTTCAACCATTTGAGGAGGCTACCAAATTTTTTACTTATAAATTACTTGCTGTCTCAAGTGCTTTTTGTTCAATTAACGGCCCAGATATTGGAATATTTTTACCTCTTGTTTTGCAGAATGAATTGTAGAAACTTTGAACTACTGCCAATTCTCCCGACTTCGAGGAATTTCCTCTTTTAACACCTTCTTTAAACAATTTAAATTCAAGACCACAAAAAGTTTCTTCAAAACCCCAGTCCCGAAAATCGACAGGCTAGCATCGAAGCGAGAAATCAGTACAATCAGACTATCTCAGAAGCAAAAGACCGTTTTAACAATCGAATAAAAGACAAAGTTCTCTCTTGCTCAAATGGCAGTAAAGCTTTCTGCTCCTTTGCCAAAAATATTAGTCAGAACTTTTGCACAAATTCTTTTCCACCCCTAATCTCTGAAGATGGAATTGTCTCTACCTCCAAAGGAAAAGCCGAACTATTTGCCAAACAATTTGCTGCCAATTCTACGCTTGATCCTCCTATTAATCTTCCCCTTCCGACAGCTTTCCCTGTTTCTCATAAAATATCCGATATAATTTTTAAAGTCAAACAGATCAAGCGTATTCTTTCTTCTCTTAATACCAAAAAATCGCCTGGACTGGACGGCATACCAGCAATCGTCTTAAAAAAATGTTCTCCCGAGCTTGCACCCATCTTAACTCGCCTCTTTCGAATCTCTTATGACACGGGCATTTTGGGGTGCATGCTGGGGTGCCCCAGGGCTCAGTGCTGGCACCCACGCTGTTTCTTCTACACATTAACGATCTTCTTTCTTCCACAATCAATGTCCAGTATTCAATTTCTTAAGCCACCGTGTAATCCTGATTTCGAAAACAAGCGCAGGTCAATGCAGATATCTCTTTCACAAAACCTCAAACTAATCTTGGATTGGGGCGCCAAAAATCTTGTTAAGTTTAATGCCTCGAAAACACAGTCAAAAAGTCTGCAAATGCTCATTCCTTACATATGAGCGGCCAAGTTCTGCAGAACAAAGAGTCGTTTAATCTTGTTGGCGTTACTTTTGAGAATAACCCCAACTGGCACAAACACATTTTATCCATAGCTTCGGCAGCTTCAAAAAAGATTGGATTTCTCTTCCGAGCCAGAAAATATTTCTCTTCTTCGAATCTGTACACTCTGTATGTATCCCAAATCAGACCCTCTATAGAATATTGTTCTCATGTCTGGGGAATGGCGTCCCCTACAACACTCCATTCAAAGAAGAGCCGTTCGTCTTATTAATGATCCAACGCTCACAGAAAGGCTTCCTCTTTTTGCCCACCGTCGAGCTGTAGGGGATCTGTCGCTCTTCTATAGGTATTTTCACGGCTTCTGCTCAGAGGAGTTGACCAGTAAAATTTCTTCTCTGGCAGCTCCCAACAGAGCAACATGTAGTGCAACTTTTGTGCATCCTTTAACAGTTCAGTTAGAGAGGCCCGAACTTCCAGGGTTTCTTCGTTCCTTCATCTCTAGAGTGTCAAGACTATGGAACCTTCTGCCCGCAAAAGTTTTTTTCCCTTTTTCCCCCCAATCTCCAAAAATTTAAGTCCCGTGTGAAAAACTCCCTCTCACCAATTGAAGAGTCCACGGTCTTAGTACTTAGGCCACCTTCGTGGGGCTGTATCAAAAAAAAATCGTTTTAGTTCAGCTTTATTTTGATGATATTATTTATTTGGGATTTTCCAACCGCAAACTTTTAGCCAGTTTTCGAGAACCCAAAGGGCTTTACTTTCCGCGATAACAAAATTTTTTTTCCTTTTTTAGTGAAAACCTTTTTGTTTTAGGGACATGATTAAACACTTTTCGATTTCAAACACGATAACTCACAGCTATCTAAAACTAAAAGAGCTATGAAGTAGCAGATCTGGCAACACAGCATACTAGGCCTCAAAACACGTGCGCTTCGTCGGCCTTGTTGGTTTCTTTGAATGCAGTTTAAAAAGTAAACGTAAACGATTGATACGCAAAAAATAATTTGTGTTTTTTTAAAAGTAAAAATAGCAGAAATGGTTTTAAATTAAGGACTAATTAAAGTATTTAGTATTGTTATTGCATTAGTGAACAAAAAAATCTTTTTTTTCGTTTAAATGTTACATTGTATGTATGTATATTTCCGGGAATGTAAAACAAATTACCACAGCGTTATTAAAACAGGGGGGACATCAAACAACATTTATTTTTCCTAAAGACGATGAACAAAAAAGGTCTGGTTTGGTATTCACAGAGCAAATTTTTGGGGATAATTCCTCAGTGGTGTGTTGGAAACAAGATAATAGTGACATTTTGAGAACTGAAACAGATATAGATAAAAGGAAAAAATTTTTGGAGTTTCCTTTGACGTGCCCTAAATTATAGCATGGTGCAATACCAAGGCTTTATAAGAACCAATCGAAATGTTTATCAAATCCTAAAAAGTCCCCCCAAAAAAGAAACCCTAAGAAAGAAGGAAAGTCCTCGAGAAACTTACGAACAAGAACGGGGATTAAAGCCCAAAACGACCTTATTACTGATTTTAGTTTTAAAGGGGGAAATTGAAAAAAAAAATCAACCTAAAAAATTAGATATGCAGTGTTTGGCTTTTGTGTCAAAAATGTATAGTTGTATATCGATCATTACTTGTGTTTATATATATTTATTTAACCAAAATTTATTAACATCCCTAACTATTGCAAGCCTTCTAAGTGGACATTTTTATATTTCCTTTAAATACCAGTGTAAGTGGGTACAAGAAACTATATCGAAAAGTTGCCCTTATTTTAAGCAATATTTTTTTAAGTAATTATACCAAAAATAAAACAATTCCGTTTCATTACAAACTGTTAAATATTTTTTTCGAACCGCCAAAAAAGATTAAAAAAAGTTTCCACTTTGAGGGGATAAGGTATTAACGAAACTTTTAATGGATAACTATATTTACGAACAAGGTTACCAAATATATTTATAAATAATAAGTTTATTTTGATTGAAGTTATATTACATTGATAAGTTGTAAATGGCCCAATATTAGCTTCAAAATATCGTCAGGACTATATTAAGAAAATCATATAAATACCGATAAGTTCACCAAAAAATTTTATTATACATATTCAAAAAGTTATTTACATGTTTTAAGGTAGTGTAAAACTCGAACAATGAACCCAGTTTAGCATTTTTAAACTTGTCTTCCTTATTAAGTACAGATTGTTTTTTAATAATATTATTTTAGATATGTTGTTATCGGTTGATTTTAATTATCACAAAAAACATTGATTAATTTCATTTTTAGCTAAGTTTTAAAAAATTACATTAATTTATTTTTAAAAACAGTTAAACAGTATAAGAATAAAAACCTTAAAAAATTAATATTTTTTAAAAACCCCGCAAAAAATTTGAAAAAAAATAGGTTCCGAATATTCTAATATGGCCTAGATTTTCCGGACACATTGGTTTTTAGGGCCATATAGTATAGTATTTAAAATTATTTTATTTTTAAAAAAATACCCGTATTTTGTTTTAAAATTTTATAAAAAATGTTTATTTAGTGCAACCCGCCAGAACTCAAAATTAAACCAGCCCAGGGGCAGTGTTGTTTGCCACGTTGCCTTTCTTGTTCAGGGGTTTGTTATAGAAGGCTGTGGATAACTTTATTTTTATCGAAAGAACAACTAAAAATATAATGTAAAAAAATAACCCCATAGCCACTAATGTCATTTAAACCTGGCCATAAATATTATTGTTCGGTATTTTCACCTTTAAAGTTTGCAGAATACAATCATAAAATAATAAAATACAAATTAGGTAGCCCAAAGAAATTCCGGAAAATATAAATAGGTTAATTTACCTGAAATAGGTTATAAAAATTGAGATTTGCCTGGCCGTGGCTGTTCTATAAGGGTGTCCATTATCTAAGGGTATTTTTATACGGAATTTCCTATAAAGTAGATTTTTGTTAGCTTGAATATGGCCAATTTTAAAAAAGGGGGTCCGTTCACACAAGTTTTACAGAGTTCCCAAAACGTCTTCTAGAAATGAAAACAATATTTAACTAGGGTCTGTTTCGATATTAAAAGCATATATTATGAAAGAAATAATTATTGTTAGTTCCCGTCTGTCTCTTTTTTAACCTAGTTATCCCTAAAACTAGTCTTATCTTCCAAAAGTGCTTTATGGATTAAGACTGTGTGCAGGAATTCTTACCTTCTCAGTTCATAAAACCCAATAATTCATAAAAAAACTTATTAAAAGCGTCTTTTAATCCCTGAAAGGAATTTCAAGTATCTTTATGCTTAAGCCAGTTTTAATTTTCTTACTGAATCATATGTGTATTTTACCGAAAATCATTAACACAAGAATTAACCTCTTAATTTTCTAAGCGTCACAAAAACCCTGCTGCCTTTTTGAAAAATAAATTATAAACCCTTAATTATGGTTTTATCTTACTCAGTAATATAGTCATAATTTTAAACCGATAAAAATTTTTTTTTTTCAAATTTTTTAACAGCATACATTACATTGGGGACTCACAATAAACTGTAAAATATTATGCATAAAAAAAATACAGCTTTTAATGTGGCCATAATATTAAAACACTAATTTTTGCAATATAATAATTTTGTTTTTTTAAAAACCATAATAACAATTTTGGGGGAAAAAATAAATATCTGATTGCTAAAAAAATTAAGGGGGGCTATGATGGGGGAATTTAATAAATTAAACCCCTTTATAATTTATATTGTTTTTTTTTGTAATAATTATTGTCACCATAATAATAAATATTTAAATAAAGAAATATTTAAACAAGGGGTTTTTTTTTTTATTTTATTCTATAATTAAATATAATGACTAAGGGGCTTTGATAAAAATTTTTATTTTTTTTGGTTAAAAAAATTTTTTTTAAAAATGAAATTACGGATAACTAAAGAATTAAACTAAGTTAACGATATTCTTTATGGTGGTTTGTAAGGTTATAAAAAAAAAATTTTAGTTCCAAATTTTTAAGTTTTAAAAAAAGTTGATTATAATTTTTTTTCCAATCAAGGGGAAAAAATAAATTTTAAATTAAAATGTATGTATTTTGACACAAAAAAATCACAGCAGATTTTCTTTTCTTTTTTTCACAACTAAACCAGTTTTTTTAGGGTCTGGGCCCATCGGGTGGGCCCCGATCGTTGCTCTTGACTTTGGAACAGGTCTGGCATGGTCCGCTTCTTAAAAAACTTTTTTTTTGATCTGTCACCAAGCTTTGTTCTGGACTGTTTAGTTTTTTTTTTTTAATGCGAATAAGTTTTGTAAATGCTTTCTTCAGCTTTCAGCAAATTAAAAAGGGGGTGCCCCGGGCTCAATATTGCCCCAAACCCCCATTTCTTTATTACATCAACAATCTTCTTTTACACAACCAATTTTTTATGGTTTTGCTTACGATAGTGCCCCCTACTCTAAAATTAATTTTCAAACCTGTTTTAAAATCACTTTGGGTAAGGAGATATTTTTTCGGTTTTGTCCAAAAAAATCTTGTTGCCCCAAAACACAATAATATTAGTGGAAAAAATTGCCTACGCCACCTTTTCCTTAAAAAGGCCAAAAGTTCTGCAGAAAAAAGAGTCATTTAAGCTTGCTTTTTTTAATTTTTACATTAATTGATACAAACACATTTAGCCGGGGGTAAATCTGTAATTCCCTTTAAATGATTTTGAAAGTACATGAATCGAGATAAATTTTTTTGTTTTTTTTTTAGTAACAGATCAACTACAAAGTGCGAAGGGGGAAATTTGGGGAATACAAAGGGGGGGTGTTTTTCCCTTTTTTACCCTCCCCCCCAAAAATACATTTTGCAAAAAAAAAGTTTTTTCCCTTTTTCTAATGGTACATATGGTTTTTTTGGGGGGCCACGGTGAAATATAAAAAAAATCATTTAGGGTTGGGGAAGGGTTAGATTTTTTTTCCCCACCACACCCCAAAACGTACATTTAGCAAAAACAAGGGTTTTTCTCCATTTTTATTACATTGCTAAAAATAATTTTTCCTTTTTTAAAGGTACAAAAGGTTTTTTTTGGACTGAATTTAATTTTGGGGGGAAAAGGGGGGAAAAAAAAGGGGAATTTAACCCCCTTGAAGCCTTCAAATGTAATTTTTTAAAACATATTCAAATTCAGTGGCCACAAAATGTACCATTAAAAAAAGGGGGAAAAAATTTTTTTGCGAAATGTATGCAGGGGGGGGGGGTAAAAAAATTTAATTGCCCCCTTTATGCCCTTAAATGTAATTTTTTAAACATATTCGAGTTCAGTAATCAAGAGACCCCCCCAAATTTTGTTAAAAAAAGGGAAAACAGTTTTTGCGAAATATATGTTTTAGGGGGTAGGTAAAAAAAAGGGAAAAGCCCCCTTGCTCTCAAATGTAATTTTTTTAAATCATATTCGAATTTTGTGACTCAAGAAACCTATATTTATGTTAAAAAAAAGGAAAAAAAAATTTTTTTTTGGAAAATGTAGTTTTGAAAAAAAAAAGGGAATTTAGCCCCAAGCCCTTAAATGTACTTTCTAATATAATATTCGAATTTAGTAAACCAAAAAAAATTTTGAATATTAAAAAGGGAAAAGATTTTTTAGCGAAATGTATTTTTTGGGGTTTTAAAAAAGGTTATTTAGCCCTTCTTGTATATTTAATTTAGTTCCAAAAAAAAACCCTTTTGTTAAAAAAAAAGGGAAAACTTTTTTTTTAAAATGTATGTTTTGGGGGGTAGGGGGTTAAAAAGGGTTAATTTAGCCCTTCTTAGCTCTTAAATGTAATTTTCCATATTATATTTGAATTTAGTGGCCCAAAAAACAGGTCTATATGTGTCATTAAAAATGAAAAAAATTTTTTTTTAGCTAAATATATTTTTTAGGGGCGTAGGGTGTAAAAAACCCCCTTTCGTAGTATCCAATCCTTTCTTACATTTTGAAGTCGATCTGTTTCTAAAGAAAAGGAAAAAGGTTTTATCTCGATTCATAGACTTCCAAAATCATTTCTAGGTTTAAATTGTTTTTTACATATACTCGTATAGCAAAACAGAGGTTTCAAAAGAGCTTAAATTTCTTTTTCGAGCTAGAAAGTATTTATTCCCTTCTTATCTGCATGCTCTGCATATATCTCCAATCAGACCCCTCTTTAAAATACTGTTCTCATGTCTGGGAAATGACGTTTCTTTCAACTTTTGGCATTCTTGATCTCATTCAGAGAAGAACTGTACGTCTTACTAATAATCCCTCACTTAAAGGAAAGCATCCTCTCTTGCTTAACCACAGGCTATCAGAAATCTATCGCTATTTTGTAAATATTTTATCGGCTTTGCTCCAAGGAATTGGCCAATATATAAAATTTCACCACCTTTTACAAATTATTTATTAAATTATTAAAAAAAAAAAAATGTGGTTTTTACCAAATAAAACTTGCCATTAAAAAAAATAAATTACGGAATGTCCCGTAAAAACTGTTAACCCAAATATACTTTACTTAGGGGAGAGGGTGGCAAGATGGGGTACGTAAGGTTTAAAGATCAATAAAAGCATAAGACAATTGTATTTACTGTAAAACTAACTATTATTTATTATTTTTTTAACATTTGGTGACATTAGGATCTTGTAGTTTTTCATTTAAAAGAAAAAACATCAAAATCAAAAAAAGGTGTTTTACCCCGTCTTGCCCCATGGTGCTGGTAAGATGGGGTAATGAAGATTATAAGACAAAATAATAATTATTTGCACTAGAAGAACTCGCAGACGTAAATAAAGGGTGGATCCCTCCAATGGAAATGAAATACAGCTTCATACAATGGCGTGTTTTCTACACTTTCACTTTTAATTGAAGAAAATCTTGGTCGTTTTGCAGTTCTACTGCTGTTTCGTAATTATTTATTTTGAGATCAAGATGGTGGGCCAGAAGAAATATGATAAGCACTTTGCAAAAAAAGTTTTTTGGTTTTTTTT
>JAHBCN010016365.1:0-19621 GCA_019359885.1 Listronotus oregonensis
GCTACAATTTTTGTCATTTGTCAACTGTCACGAATTGATTTAGTCGATTTAGTTTTGTAAATACCAATGCGATGTGTTTTTATGTTATGACAGGTTTATATTTTTGATTTTTTACTGTCTTGGGTAATATTTTGTGTATTTCTGCCAAGTCTTGGCAACCTAGATTTTTCAGATTTGGCCAAAATCGTACGGAAAAAATACTTGTATGGCTTGGTACGCATAAGTGTACCATTTTGAATTCCTAGTAAGTATTCTTGTTCCTTTTTGACATCTGTGGTATCAAGCATAGGGAGTTTTTCTTACGACTTAGGCCAAACATAAAAAATCTAGGTTGGCAAGACTACACTGGACTGCCCAAATATACAGAATATCACCCACGACTTTCAAAAACTATTAATTTTGCAAAAACATAAAATCAATCACATCGCTATTTACAAAACTAAATCGACATAATCAATTCAATGACAGTTGACAAATGATATACTGTTTGTAGCATTGCCACTTTAAGTCCTACTATTTCCAAAAATACCTCTGTGAATCTCTTCGCTTGGGTGTATCACTTTTACTACACAGGCACTTATGTGAGTCAGTATTTTAGTTCTTTTTAGAGGCATGTGCTTGCCTAAAAAATTAAAAAACATTTTACATTTCTTGGTTTTTTTACTTAAGCGATGGAAAGATATTTTTGTATTAGACAATGTAATTATCTTTAGTAAGTTATTAATAAGGGAATCTTTGTGGAAAAAATCGATCGAAAATGTTTGTTTGTTATTTCCATGTTTTAAACTATGACATTATTGGGACACTTTCTGACAACGAATATTTTGCCACCAGTTTTTTACTCCGGTCGTCCTTTGTTTTTCAGTTTCTGACTAAAACTTGATTTTTATATGGCGGCCATCTTTACTTTTCAATATTTAAATAGCTTTTTCAATACCACTTTCAATTATACCCCACTTGCTATTAAAAAGTTTTTAAAATATTTTAAAAAATTAATTTTTAAAATACATTGGGCAACGCCGACCCGACGCCTCATCAATGCGCTTCGTGTCAATGTTGGCTATAAAGGTATGAGCACAGCCCTACTTCACTTTAACAAGCCGTGAACAACCACTTGGCAACGCCGCAACCGGCAAGAGATTCAGATCGGTTTCCCTCGAGCGCGATGAGCCGTAATCCGGGTATCGAGGCGCGTATTTTTAAATTCATTTAAGGCTCAATTCAAAGATCGCGTAAATAGTATTGATATTTCCATTAAAATAATTAAATCAGTATAATAATTGAAAAAATAAATATATTTATATAATATTTAAACTCTAAAACAAATTAATTTATGTGCATAGGTCAAGGCATAAGAACATGATGCTGTTGTAAAAGGAAACAAGTGTAATTTAACATTTAGTTAGTAATTGTACTTAGTTTTAGTTTTGTTTATTTATTTATTAAATGTGTCTAGTTTCCTTTTTTTGTTTTTTGACTCAGCCTTTTCCGATTTTTCTGTGGCATTTTTGTTATTTCTTTTTAACATAATTATTTAAAAGAATGTTTGAAAATATAGAGCACATCATAATGAACATATTTTTGTTCTCGTTACCAAAAATACATTGCGAGCATAAATCATTAAAGCCTTCATGTTGTCTAGTGCTTAAATTAGTTAGATCACACAGGATAGCTTTTTGATTTTCCATTTTTAGAAGTCACTCTCAGTATCAGGGTCATTAATAATTTTCTCAAAAATCGCGCACATATGGAACAGAACGTCTTTAACGATTTCTGTAAGGAACCTTTAAACCGCCACGTTGTAGCAATCAAAGTATTCGTCGTCAATTGGTTTCCCTATTTCAACAAGAAAAGAAACACAGATGTTACAATTATTATTTTTTTACAATTTTGAGCAGCATAACCGGCTATATAAATTTGTACGATTTGTCAATTTCATATTCATTTAGGTATTCGTTTCAAGTAAAAACAAAAAAATTTTCAGTGTAATTATTTTGAGGTATTGTCCAATCAAGATCATTTTCCTGGATACAGCTGTCTCCCTGTTTTTTAATCTCAGCTAAAGAGAAATTACCATCAGCAGCGCTTCTAAATATATGTTTGAGTCTAATTTTTTTCTCAGCATTTAAAATATCATCAAAGCTAACATTGTAATTACAACCTCCGAGAAGTCTGTATTTACCAAATCTTTTTTCTAACTTTTCAGTAGTAAATTTACCTGGTAAAATATACGACAAATCAAATTTTGAAAATGAATAGTCAATTATTTCTAGTAAAACAGGTACTATGGCAAAGTGCAGAATAGGTGTCGTTTGTAAGGCGACCATTATTGTTTTCAAGTTTATGCCAAGCTTCAACCCAGGTAAAAATTAACAGGAAAAATACTAGGCACTGCATTTAACTTTAGTCTAGTTTTGGTAGGTACCTTTTGCATTGACCCATCTGGCAAGCGATAATCATCCTCTCTAATAATGTCACTTTCTACAAAATGCTTAGCGCAAACCACAGAATATTTTGAGGGTG
Source organism: Listronotus oregonensis (assembly GCA_019359885.1). Lineage (NCBI taxonomy): Eukaryota > Metazoa > Arthropoda > Insecta > Coleoptera > Curculionidae > Listronotus > Listronotus oregonensis. Next base: position 2,524 of record JAHBCN010016365.1, read on the forward strand.
ACCATGACTGTCTAGGAATATTCCTAAGCCAATGGGCTTTAAGGTTTTCATCCTTTGGAAAGGTGAAAACAGATACAGCTGGTTCTCCTGCATCAAGAGAAGTTTTATAATTGGATTTGCACCCAGGCACACAACAAGGACTTGGCATGGTAAATTAATTAAATAGAGAAAATACCGAGAAGATTACCAGGAAAATAATAATAATAACAGTAACTAAATAGTATCTAATAAGCAGGCACCAAGTACCTATGCAACGCAATAATAAAAATCAAAACGAACGACAAAATTCCAAAATGTATACCTACGTACTTACGGTAATTTCCAATGCTAATATTTGTTACTGTTTTTAAAAATAACTAAAAAATACCTTCAAAATTAAAGCCAAACACGAATCATTAAAACACACTTTCAATTTTAATTATTTTTTAAAAAGCACCACCACAAAATGTCAAGTTCATTTGCCGCCATTTACTTTAAGTATTTTATAACACCGGCACTTTTCACCCGCAGATATTCTTGTTTTTACGCAATGTCTGCGGAAAAAAACTGTCCCGGTCACTCACAAATTTCACACAGTAAGACCTTTTACAGGTTTAGTCTTTATCTTAACAATATTTTCTTTCAAAAAAGTTGATTTATTCACAATAACACAACAGAGCAACAGGTCATTCAACGTAAATCATATGACTAAACAACAGCAAACGTGTGTCGCTATATCTGAAGGCATAGTTGCCAGATTTCCTTGTTCACGGCTTGTTAAAGTGAAGTAGGGCTGTGGTATGAGGTAAATGTGTATCTTGAAAACAAAAGTGATAACATTTTAGGAGATATTATTGATGTTTTAGTTTTATTTTAATCTAAAAGGATAGCATATTAAATTCGCTTTTCAAAAATATAACACACCATGAATAATATTGGTTTTCTATGCGATTTATTTACACTTTATTACTTTAAAACACAGTAGGCTATAAAACAAAAGCTAATATCCTTAAAACAAAACTATGTTGACATTGTAGTTAACTTTAACATTCAACGTCAATTTCATTTTTACATATTTATTTGTGAAAATTACTTACCAACATTTTGAAAATTTGATATACCAGTTTGTAGTGAAAGTGGAAATAACGAAGAAATGACGCCAAATTTATATTTTGTTCGCATTTCGAAACAACAGGAACTATTTAAGGACATAGACCGACAACTCGAATATAATTTAAAAACATACGGCTCTTTTACGAGGCCGAGATCAAAAACTTGTAATAAAGAAAACAAGGAAAATGAAGAAACAAGCCTGTTAGGATTTGTCAAGGCCCATAATCAGGTAAGAATGTTATATCCCGTGATAGCTTAACTTTTATTAAAGTAAAAAGTCCTTAGGTCGCGTTTAGCACTTTCTGTGACACTGAACCATTAGTCAGGGAAGTAGAAAAAAAGCCAAATACCGAAATATGTTCAAATGCATAGTTTGTTTGCATTTTTGCATTGCGATTTTTTTATTGTCTTGAATTTGAGATTTGTGGATGTTAGATTGTGAAAGGTTAATAGAGAATTTCGTATTGGCGAAGTTTTTACTTCTGTCTTGCGCACACTTATTCTCTAAAATCACTTTAAATTTTTGGGACCAAAAATCTACCTCAAACAATAGAAACTGAAACTTCAAAATCTAAGGGGCGAAGAATTTTGACGGCCAACAAATATTTTCCTTATGTTTTTTTTTTAACTAAGAAAATAAAGGTCAACCTAAAATTGACAATTTTTTAAATTTCCCGAGAATCTCTAAGTGAGCAAACATTTTCAAATTTTGATTTTACCATTTTAAGTTGACCCAAAAAAAGCACATGACGCCTATAAAACTTTTTTGATAGCACTAACAATTACGAAGATACCCACCCTATAAAAGTGTCGAGAATGGGACACCTGTACGAATAGCTAATTTTAATTTGTTTTTGTTAGATTTTTTTTATCAGAATTATTTTGTATTTTGATATGCTATTACTTTGAGATTTTTTTTTAAATATTTTATGTGTAAAATAGGCAGTTATGTTATGCCTTTGGCAGGGAAATTCACACCGAGCGCATGGATGAGGCATCAAGTGAGTGTGACCAAGTGTATTGTTAAAAATTATTTTGAAAAATATTATTAAATATGTTTGTTGAAACGCGTGGTATCGTTAAAGGGGAATTTAAAGAGCTATTTAAATTTTGAAAAATCAAAGTTGGCCGTTATATGAAAATTAAAAAGTTTTGGTCGGAAACTAAAAAACAAAAGACCGAAGAAAAAAATTGGTAGCAAAATATTCATTGTTAAAAAGTGTCCTGATATTGTCATAGTTTAAAACATGTCAAAACTAAAACAAAGAAATCACAAGTAAAAATAAAAATCGACGATTTCTACTTTGTCGCTAATATCTTTAAAACTAAATTTAAAAAAAAAAAACATTAACTGCACGGTCAAAGTTAGCATTAATTTATTTAAAACTTTTTCCATTTAAACATTTCTCTATCTTGTATACTAAACGAGATATTAATTGTAGGCCGAATTTAGGACACACTGTATAGAACACAAAACCGATATTTTTAGAAAATAGTTTTTTTTTAATTTTAAACTAAAGATTCCCCTTGTACGCTTGTTCAGAAGGTTTCTGTATTACAATTAGATCTTTTAAAATTGCCTCCCCTCCATCTTCAAAATAAAACAAAAAATATATCTTGTCTTTATAGCGTTAAAGCAGTTGCTTTAATAATCTATATTTTGTAAAACCGGGTCCTTATATGATCATATTCGATAGAGTATTGGCATTATTTCCTGTGGTACCTACGGTTGTTTCCAAACTGTATAGTAGAAGAGCTGGTGAACAATTTTGAGTAGGTTTTTGAGGTACTTTCAAAATTTGTGTCATTGTCCTTGAAGGACCCCTTAACATAAAAGTCAAGGTCTAGCTAAAGGGTAACGGACCCCTACCAACCATTGAATTTTAAAAATTCAAGGGTTGGTGAGGGTCCGCTACCCTTCAGCCTGGCCTTGGCTTTTATGTTTAGGGGTCCTTCAAGGACAATTACAAAGTACCTTAAGAATCTACTCAAAATTGTTTACCAGCTCTCGGACAAGTATTTAAACAATGTTTCTGCAAACAAGCAAATTGGTCATGAAGCGGGCGTTGCCTATTTAAAGTTCCAGAGATTTAAAGAAATATAATGCATTAAAATAATAGAGACAATGCATTTTAAAGTTTTAATAAATAAGCTCATTACCATATAAAAATACGATTAAATCGATTTAAAACTAATATTAAATAACATTTTTATATATTTTTTTATTGACATAATGTTTGTAATAATAAATTAGTGGCAAAATTCGAAGCAAAAATTTTACTTTTTTATTACAGTTTTCACTTTATATTTTTAACCATATGGCCGAATTTTTTGATCAGTATTTTAAAATTGACCTTTAAAAAAAGTTTTGAAAACATAATTTAGTAAATAACCAATAAAATCATTGTCGCTATATATTATTTGGGTTTCTATAACTAAAAACCCTTATTGTACTTACTGCTTTCAGAATGAATGGTTTTATAAAGTTCTTCGATTTGAGTTACAACTTTTTTCTCATATCCATTTTCATTTTGTGGAGCACCTTTAAGAGCAAAACCAATTTTGTCTTTTAAAAACTGATGTTCATCATATTCAAAACTATCATAATCTCGATCGCCCAACATATCAGCCCAAATACTATGCAATTTTTCTGATCCCAAATCATTTTTATTGCTCTTTTCACTCTCAAGTTTTTTTAATTCCTTTTCCTTTTCGATTTCTTCATTAAAAGCTTTTTCAACTTGTTGTAAGTTTTTCGTTGTTTCTTTTACAGTCATTTTTCCTCGAAGGCACAGAAATAGGCTAATGGCTCCACCGACTGGAAGTATACATAAGCCCATTGAAACTTTATTTGTAACTAAGTCAGCTACCACTGATAAATTGGCATGATGACTTAAGGCACTTGTTAAAGCATCATGATAATTAGGATCTTCAACATCCCAACCCAAAACCAAAAAACTTCTGTTTAAAATATTAACTATTTCTCCATTAGCCAAATTTTCAGAAAACATTTTTGAAAACGGATGTTTTGAATTGTGTAGGTAAAGAAATAACGCCTTTCTCTAAAAATAATAAAATATGATTATAAAAAAAAGTTTATAAAAAACTGTGTGCCAAAAATAATAACAACAGTCAATTTGACCATTACGAACTTGCATATTAACCTGAAATATACATTTAAAAATAAAAAAAAACAATTATTTAAATAAAATTATTTTTATAATTACAGTAAAATTTGTCTTAACGGACACCCTTTTATATCGGCCACTTTCAAGCTAACAAAAATCTGCTTTATAGGAAATCCCGTAAATTAAAACCCTTAGATAATGGACACCCTTATAAAACCGCCCCGGCCTGACAAATCTCAATTTTTATAACCTATTTCAGGTAAATCAACCTTTTTATATTGACCGAAAATTCTTTGGGTTAATTTGTCAGGCTCAAATAGCATTAGTGGCTTGGGGGATTATCTTCACATTATATTTTTAGTTGTGTCTTTAATCGATAAAAATAAAGGTATCGTGTTCGGATTCGAAAAGTGTTTAATCATATCCCCAAAACGAAATCGTTTGTCACTAAAGGGAAAAATTGATGTTATCTCGCTGTAGATTAGCGAAAAATTGGCTGAAAAGTTTGGTGTTGGAAAATCCCAAATAAATGATATATAATATCAGAAATGAAGCTAAATCGAATGTTTAAAGAAGTGTTAATTTAGAACAAAAGAGGAATGTCCAATAGTCAGGAGGATTGGCAGTAGATCAAGTCGCCTACAATTGGTTCTGCAAAACAAGAGGTAAAAATGTTTCTATATCTGGACCCTTAATTAGACAAAAAGCCATTAAGCCAGTAAGCAATTTAAAAGTGGAAAATTTTGTAGCCTCTAATGGTTGAACAACTGTTACCTGGCAATACAGGCCACCCTTCTATAAAGGCCAATTATTCTTAATTTTATGGTGGCCGTTATAGACAAGTTTTACTGTAGTATTAAAATAAAAATATTGTAGATATTTAAAAACTGTTTAAAATCTGTTTATTTTTATCTGAGAATAACGAAAGCGAAAACATCTAAACAAATATGTTTTGCATTGGTTCAAACAGTCAGTAGCTTTGGTAACAAAGGCCTTTGACCAATGAAAATAATGTTTCTTTATACACTACAGTCCCGCTGATCCGAACCCCGCTAATCCGAAAATCCGCCTAATCTGAACAGGGCCAGGACATAAAAATATATAAAATTTTAGAACTAGAAAAAGGAAAGTAAAACAAGTAATATTGTACATTTATTAACAAAATCTAATAATAATTTATTTGTTAGACACTTACAAATTATTGACGAGCACAATTTAAAGTCACTGATCTTCTTCTGACATAATGCACTAAATCGGCTTCACACCATCTATTGTTAAATAATTAAGGTGTATTTAGCGTCTGACTTAATATTTTACACATCAGACGCTAAATATGCCTTAAAAAGACAATAATATGGCATTACGTGCCAAATTTCCGCCTAATCCGAATTTTCGCTAATCCGAATAGGGTTCGGTCCCAATTAGTTCGAATTAGCGGGACTATAGTGTATGTTATTGCTAACTTCATTCTTAAACGAAAATGAGCAGAGTTCAGTACTTATGACTTATGACAAACTGTTGCCAAAAATTAAAAAAAAATTGTTGTGACCGGTATGTTTATTATTGTCAAAGAATCGTGTAATAAACGTATAATTTAAATAACCTTAGATTAGAGCTACGCAGTTATCTTTACTAAATAATATAAAAGCAATTATTTTGATTTTACGTTCTTATGAGAAATTTTTGTATATTAAAATGCTTAAAGTATCTAGTTTATTCTATGAATATTATCAAATGCATGTTGATACATTTCTAATTTGTGAAACTCAATGTCTAAATTGTATGCTTCTCTTTCTCAAGGGAAATTGCATGTACTTGTATATTGGTAAAATCTTTTACAAGTTACCTTTATAGACCTCTGGGAAGCACGAAAAAACATTACGAGGTAAATATAATTTACAAAAGTTTTTCTTTGTATAAACTTACCTCATCAAATGGAGCTGTACATATAAAGTTTATAGCATCATCTAAAGTACAAAGCCGAAATGTAACTGAAGTATTGGGGAGCATTTTTCTTTTAAAACTTTTTATGGCTTCCATTTCGTAATCTAAAAAAAATATACGGTGTTGTTTGCAATATATATATATATATATATATATATATATATATATATATATATATATATATATATATATATATATATATATATATATATATATATATATATATATATATATATATATATATATATATATATATATATATATATATATATATATATATATATATATATATATATATATATATATATATATATATATATATATATATATATATAAAAAAAAAAAAAAAAAAAAATTTTTTTTTTTTTTTTTTTCAGTATTGGAAAATAATTCGCGCATAATAGAAATCAATGTTAATTTTTAGGCATCTGAGAATCAATCTACCAGTGTACGTTTCAATAGAACGTCGCGATGAATTATAATTAATTTAGCTGTTCGACTGGAAACGTCACCGCTTTGCGCTTTAGTTTGGCTATGGGATTTGCCGGTGGCTCGCAGAGTCTCGTTCATTTGCTTGCGGGCATCCCCAAATAATTTTTTTTTCGGATATTTACAACAAAATGTGTATCGGCAGAGTTTGAAAGAGCTAGAAAACCTTGTTGAAATAAGGGAAAAAATAATTCAACTTTCTGGTCAAATTACACCTGAACGGCTCAGAAATATGAGACAACATCTCTACAATAGGTTTGGGTATTGTTGCAAAAAGTGGTGGATTATTCAAACCCTTATTAAAATAAGTTTTAGTTCTTTAGAGTTATTTTTATTTTCTGTTTTAAAATTATCGTTGTGTTTATTATTGGAATTTTTTTTTTATTTATTTTTTTAGATTTTTTTTTAAGCCAATGTGATAAAAAGACAAGCAAAAATCTTTTTAAATTTTTGTGATAATTTTTCAACAAATTATCGTTTAAAAATTCTCATTTTTGTTGATTCAACGTACACCCATCCGATCTCGTTTTAATACTGTCGAAAATGTCCAAAACTATTTGATTTTGTATCAAATCGAACCAAAGCGCGGAGTAGGGTACAGTCGAACAGTTAAATTAATTCTAGTTCATCGCGACGTTATATTGAAACGTACACTGGTAGATTGGATTTTCAGATGGCTAAAAATTAACATTGAATTCCCTATTATGCGCGATTAATTTTCCAATACTGTATATACTATATACATATACATATACATATATATATAGATATACATATACACACATACAAATAATATATATATATATATATATATATATATATATATATATATATATATATATATATATATATATATATATATATATATATATATTTATTTATTTATTTATTTACGTATTGGACATTTTCAAGGATTACAAGTATAGATAAATATAATACTAAACACTAATTATCTATTAATGTATGTTTGATAGTATGGTGACCAGACAATACTTGAACACTCCAGAACAGATCTAACAAATGAAATATACAAAGTTTTAAAGGCACAAATGTTATGGAAGTCTTTACAGGATCTCTTAATAAATCCCAGCATTCTGTTTGCCGTACAAATTATATTTTCAATATGATTCGAAAACAATAACTTTGCATCCAAATACACCCCTAAGTCTTTGACTAAAGAAACTTCCCTAAGTTTAACATTATTAATGTAGTACTGACAGGGAAACATTTTCTTTGTTCTGTTGAATATCATAAAGCAGCATTTATCAGTGTTAAGATATCATTCAGTTGACACCAAGAAAAGTCCGTATTGATGTCGTTTTGTAAGGATATCCGTCCTGAACAGATGTAACTCGTGTGTACAACTTCATGTCGTCGGCAAACAGTAAGTATTCTGAAGACAACATACTACCTAGGTCGTTAATAAAAAGACTGAATAAAGAGGTCCAAGGTGAGATCCTGTGGAACTCCGACGTAACCATGAAGGATTCAGAGAGATGACATCGATTTTAACGAGTTGTTCTCTATCAGATAATAAGACTCCAACCACAATAGTAGTATTCCGGAAATGCCATAACCTGCCAGTTTTGAAAGTAAAATTCCGTAATTAACCTTATCGAACGCCTTACTAAAGTCTGTATATATGGAATCAGTTTCAGCTCCTTCTTCGAAGGATTTATTTATAAAGTTGGTATAAACGAATAGGTTTGTATCGACTTGACGCCCAAGAACAAATCCATGTTGTTGAAAAACTATTATATTTTAAAACTTGCTGGATAGTTCACCTTCGATAAAGTATTCGAAAAGCTTAGGAATACCCGATAAAATTGTAATTGGTCGATAATTTCTGACATCATTCTTATTTCCTGATTTATGAATAGGGCAAACATATGACAGTTTCCAGACTTTAGGAAATACTCCGGATTTAAGTGATTGATGAAATAGGTAAAATAAAGGCAAGTAAAGGTGAGAACATGATTTTAAGACAAGATTGGGAATACATCTGGCCCTTTCACTCTTGCCAATGTCAAGTTCAAGTAAGCCATTTTGAATTTGAGAAGGGGTGATATTGATTTCAGATATATTTACAAACTTTCCAGATGTATTGTGGTTTGAATTTAAAGAATTTTTGGGATTGAAGACAGACGAAAAATAATCAGCGAAAAGATTCGCAATACCGATACCACTATCAGCAGTGTGTGTATCAAGGTGTACTTCTTTAGGGATATTCCCCTGTGTTGATTTTTTTAAAGTTCCAGAAAAATTCTAGTCTTGATTAATGGCATTTTCGGCATCCCGTATATATCGTCGATAACACTCGTCCATTAGATCTCTAAATTGTTTTCTTAATAGGCTAAAAATATTGTAGTCATCTTCGTTGTTTGAATGCTTGTGCGCTTGTTTCTTTTGAAACATAAGCGTTTTAAGTTCTTGCGAGAACCAGATTGGAAATTTATTGCTCGAAACAGAACGTTTTCAGGACACAAACATATCAAAACTATCGAAAATAACAGTATAATTTTTTTTTACAGATATATCAATGTCCTCGTTCAAAATTGAAGTCCAATTAAAAGATTGAAAATAGTTATTCATCAAGTCATAATTTGCTTGCTTAAAGTCATAATAAAAACAATTAGCATGGTTTAAGTACTGTACATTAGTTAAATTAATGGACAGTTCTAATGGTGGATGGTAAGGATCACTTTTTACCAAGCCTTGTGATTTAACAATTGATTTAAGCTCAAAGTTGGCTAAACAGAGATCAAGAATGGCGTTGTGATCATTTACCACACCATTCTTGATCTTTACGACATAGTAGACTGACTTACCAATTGTGATTGACACCCATACCTCTTCTATAGCAGTATTTCCTATAGGAAGTTGATGTGATTTAAAGCTATTTTTCACAGCTACGAGAACACCACCACGACCGCACTTTAAACTGTTATTAACGTTCCTGTCAGTTCTGTATACAACATAACTAGGATCAAAAAGTTCAGCATCGTTTATGTTGGGATCCAACCCAGTCTCAGTAAGTGCAATAGGGTCAATCCATATGAAATCAACCACAAAAAAGGTGATTTCTGTTTTGACCATCTCCGATTTTGATGATTTTTTTTACATTTATTCTGCTTACCAAAAAACTAAAAAATCTAAAATTTGAGAATTTTTTGACTACTGGTTTTGGTTTTATGAATTTTTGAAAATGACAAAATTGTCAATTTTGGTTATGAGGAGTTCTAACAAAAAGCTTAATATTTTAAAAACTATTACAGCTACCGATATGAGCGATACCTTGTTTTAAAGGTCTTCTAAATACCTTTAAAACGATGTGCCGCAAACTTCATTTTTTTGAAAAAAAAATTCGAGATTTACGAAGAAAAAATTTTTTTTTTCAAAAATCTCAAAATACCCTATTTTTGATTTTTTTCAAAAAATTCTATATTTTTCTTTATTGTTTTCTGAACATATTTGCCAAATTTTAGGATGGAGAAATGATGGGTTCTTGTTTAAAAAAATTATCAAAAATACCTATCTCAATTAAATTTCCTATTGGTACTCACAAAAAAGGCAATATTTTGAAAACTAAGATAGATATTTTAATAAGCGATGCTTTGTTTAAAAGGCCTTTTAAAACCTAATAGATTACGGGTCACATAACACCTACACTTTTTTAGTTTGGATTTTATTTAAATGTTTTAGAATATAGTAATAAAAATATTATATAAAAAAACACGTTTTTTCTTGTTTAGATTCTTAAATCCTTCCTTTAAAACATATTTTCCAAATGAGCTTGTTTGTTCCTGAAATCTTAAAATCACGCCCCTTTTACTTCTGATTGGTTCTCCCAATTCCCACTCAAGATTTCGAACAGGAAATTTCTTGTTTAAACAGGAAAATTTAGAGTAAGCAAAGGAAGGACAGGACTTTGGTATTTATATTTTGTCATTTCTTTCTAAACTGCGAAAATGGCAGACCATACGCAAAAGTGGAAAATTTCGGCGTTTTGTTGCAACCCTTTAAATCAAAATAAACATTCGGGAAAGCTAAGAAACGTAACAAAGTGGATGTGTTCGTTTAAAGGTGTAAAAAGTGGCATGAAAATATGTGATAATTGCAGGATAAAAATCTCAAAAGAACATTCACAAGAGCAGGCATCCCCAGAACCAGGGTAAGTAATAATAAAATAATATTTTTTATTAATTATTTTTTTATTTAATTTCTAATTTGAAATGTCAAAATTTCGTATTGAAATATGAATTTTTACAAAGATATGAAAAATGTGATTTGTATTAACCATATACATTAAATCAAAGAGTAAGGATTTAAAAGAGTGAGAGAACAGCCGGCGGAATTCTTTTGAAGGTTTGACGAGTGTTTCTATGACCTCATCCCTTTAAATTGGGGTACGCGTTGCCAGTTGTACTTTTTTTTTCATAGCAAGTAGTATTGCCATTTAAGAAAAAATCCAATAAAAAAAGCTATTATTTTGAAAAAAAAATAACCGTTAATTTGCCTTTTGTAATTATTAAATTAAAAAAAATTAACATTTAAAAATAATTTTAAATTAATCGTTTTTGTTACAGACCCTCTGGTTTGGGATGTGCCGATTCTGACTATAAAATGGAAGAAGATAAGTCCTTGGAACTTTTAAATCAGTCTCTCCAATTTATGGGGAATCACCCATAAAACGAAAACGTCTGTCCAAAGAAAAGGCTGAAAGGTGAAAATTGCATTAGACAAGAGATTGATGGAAGAAAGTATCGCTACAGTGAAGAATGACAAAGAAAACAGTGCAATGGATGAATGTGAAGTAATTAGACAATTAAAGGAAAAATTTTTAAAAGTAACAAAAAGAACTGAAAAAATACTCATTTTATCTTGTCTTCCCATTAGTTGGACCAGGGAAAAAATTTGCACAGAATTTGGTGTTTCACAATACATGGCCAGAATGGTGAAAAAAATTGTGAAAGAAAAAGGAATACTGTCAACACCCAATCCAAAGCCCGGCAAAACTCTTGACGAAAACGTGGCTCAAATTATTTCTTCATTTTATTTAAGGGACGATATTAGTAGGGCGATGCCTAGAAAAAAAGATTTTGTTGTAATTAGGAAAGAAGGTGGAGCCAAGGAATACTTGCAAAAAAGATTGGTTTTAGCTAATGTATAAGAAATTTATTTGCATTTTAAACAAGAGCACCCTAATATAAAAATCGGATTATCCAAATTTTGTGAATTGCGACCTAAAAATTGCATATTAGCCGGAAAAGCGGAACACACACAGTGTGTGTTTGCACAACTCACCAGAACATAAAGCTGATGATAAATGGGGCCAAATTAACAAATTAATTACCGATGACCAAGGAAAGCCTATTTTTCCTGATTACAATTCCTTATTAGGCAAAATGATTTGTAATCCACCAGGTGTTGACTGTTATTTGGACACATGTGAAATGTGCCCTGGAATTGAAAATTTAAAAACTATTTTAGAAGATAAATTTGAGGAAGAGCTGATTGACACTGTGACCTATAAAAAGTGGATTACAGTAGACAGGTGTAATATGGAGACAATAATCAAATCCACAAGTGATTTTATTGATGAATTTACCGAAGACTTACTTAAACTAAAATCTCACTCTTTTTTTGCAAACATGCAAAAAGAATATTATAATGAAGTTAAAAATACTCTAAGTATAGGAGAAGCCCTTATAACTTGTGATTTTGCTGAAAATTTTTCATTTGTATTACAAGACGAAGTTCAGTCCTATCATTGGACAAATACCCAGGCCACATTGCACCCTTTTGTCATTTATTTTAAGAATGAGTATAACGAGATCCAACATTTAAATTATGTTTTATTTCCGACTGTTTAGTTCGCTAATACAGTTGCGTTCCCTTTATTTTTATCCCAACTGATTCCCCGTTTGCAGGAAAAAATTACAAATTTATCCAAAATATTTTATTTTTCCGATGGTGCGCTGCACAATATAAAAATAAAAAAACTTTCTTAACATTTGTCACCATTTTAAGGAATTTGGAATTAAAGCAGAATGGCATTTTTTGCTACTTCCCACGGAAAAAGTGCCTGTGATGGCTTAGGGGGCACTGTAAAAAGGTTGGCTGCCAAGGCAAGTCTTCAAAGACCATATGAAGAGCAAATTATGACCCCAAAACATCTTTTGCATTTGCAGAAAAATATTCCCGGTATTGTTTTTAAATTTTGTACGACGGATGACTACCAAAACCACGAAAAATATCTTGAGAAAAGATTCGTTGATGCCCAAACAATACCAGGAACACAAAAATTACATGCTGTAATCCCCATATCAGAATTCAAAATTTTAGTTAAACCTTTTTCTTTGAGTTATAAGGAACACATTCATGAACTAGTTTCAGCTGCTGGTTTGGCAACAACAGAAATTGAGAAAATTGATTCTGGATTTGTCACAATTCAATATGACAATTTCTGGTGGCTGGGCTATATAATTGGGAAAACATAGAAGAGAGAGTTTAAAATTACTTTCCTACATCCACATGGACCTGCGCCATCGTTCTTTTATCCAAAACCTGCCGATATTTTGGTAATTGATCAAACCTCAATATTAAAAAAGTTCATCCCAATACGACACTGGGCGAACATATAATATTTCAAAAAGAGAAATGGAAGATTCCTCTGCTATCTTACAAAAAGCTAATTAAAAAACTGTATTAATTATTATTGATATCCGTTATTATGTACATGGTTTTGTTTTACAAAATATTTTAATGTTTAATTAAAAAAAATACATATACATATATATATATATATATATATATATATATATATATATATATATATATATATATATATATATATATATATATATATATATATATATATATATATTTTATATATATATTTAGTTTAAAATTGATGTTGTACCTCAACGGTGTTATGTCAAAATTATGTTGTTTCTCTTTAATAAACAAGGTTTAAAAAAAATATTTGTTGTTTTAAGTTTAGTAGATATAGGTAATATTATTAAAAAATTAATAATAATAAAATAATATTTGAGTAAAATTTATCACAGGATACATCGTTTAATGAGTTTTAAAGATTCCTTTAAAACAAGATATCGCTGGTTGCATTAGCTATACACGTTTATAATAATCAAAATCGGAGATGGTCGAAACAATCGCCTGGTCGATTTGATATGGATTGACCCAATAATGGAATATGCCTCGGCTTGAGCTGCGCAGAGGAACTCGCTAAGTTTAGTCTTAAGACCATTTACATTTTGGTAAAAAAGGAGCATATGGTCTAAAGGTTCTGCCCGTCTGCAGGCATTTGTCGAAAATTTGCTGAGTTGACAGGATTGAGGGAACGCCTAGGACGAAACTCTTTAATTGCAGTTCCCTCCGGCCATAGGTTAGGATCAAGCAGGCCTTTAATAAGCGATTCCTTAACACCAATCTTAAAGGAAGCAACGAAAACAACACACCTAACATCAGAAATACATAGCTGGTTGTTCATAAAGTCCAGTATTTGCTCTTCGGATGTATTTGGATTACATCTACCAAGATACAGCCATTGTCGCCTTTCAGCTGCCAAGAGTGGTCCATTGCTTTTCCAGTACCAATAATAACTTGTGGTTGGCCGTCCGTTTTGTCGAGTTAGCTGATTTGTTGGTTCTGAAGGAGGTCGTGGATTTTGCTGTCTCTGAGAACCCGACGGCAACCGTTCCAAGACCAAACGCGTGCCCGAGCTGGGCCTCAGTCCGGGCTGTCTGTGAGGTTGCGCCGTTGCGGAAGCAGTCGCTTCATTATTAGGTTGGGATGCTAACAGATGTTTAAGTTGTTGAATTTCTCCCTCAAGCGTGGCTATTTTCAATGACATGTCAATGCTCTGACGTTCAAGTTCACTAATTTTTAAATCGTGGTCTATACAAGGTGCTGCACGATTTTTACCATCCAATTTGGTAGCTTTACAATCCGCTTTCAATTGGCAAATTTGATCTGTTACTGAGTCTACTTTAGGCACAAGCTCGCCAAAGCCTGAAGAAAGTGTGGACATGTAAGTAGTTTGTTCCATCATCTTACTTTGAACGCAACACCTAACTTTTCCAAGCCTTCATATATGTTGTAGCCAATTCAATCTTTAGGTGATCAAAAGCTTTTTGCAATTGGTGTTCAGCAAAAGCAAAACATTTGACTAAATCCCGCCTTGATTTTTAACCGGAATCTCGCAGGTATTACATGCAAATAACATGACCCTAGATTTCATTTGGGTCACTTGAGCTTCGGAAGTAGTAAACTTTGAACATGCCAAACAGTAGACATCTCCACAGAAATCACATATGATTTTGTATTTAGCTTCTTTATCAGTTAATTCAGTTTTGCATTTTGAGCAAGACATCTTGATTTCAACAGTTGAAACGGGGTATAGATTAGAATAATTTGTTAAAAGTTACTGATTCCTATAGGTGAAACGCATTATATGATAAATACCTTATTTTTTGTTTATTTAGAAATTGAATCGTACCGTTTATTGTTAAATCTTTAACCGAGTTATTCATTAATACACTAGAAGACAAAGCCGCCCTTTACTGGCTTAGAGATTCAAACGCAACACTGAAACTTCGCTAATGCGTCACTGAGTGACCAAGTCCCCAGTACAAGAAAAATCGCGAATTTACTATGAACAGAACTCCCGGAATTACCGATGTAAAGACAGACGCAGAGCACAGATGTTTCCTCAACGCGATTACTACTGATATATATCACATAATATATATATATATATATATATATATATATATATATATATATATATATATATATATATATATATATATATATATATATATATATATATATATATTATATATATATATATATATATATATATATATATATATATATATATATATATATATATACACTCAGTGGCATAATTGGTGCATTAGCTTGTAATGTTAAAACTGTTAGAAAATTTAAAAAAAACCAAGGTTATTTGTCAATATTCAATCATTATATAAAAAAACACATTCCCTTCAAATTAAAATTAATTTAATAACATCAAAATTATCAAAATTATTATTCCTTGTAAAGAAAATAAAACTAATAATACAAAATAATACGAAGTAGACAAATATACTTTTGCTACCTCAGTACGTATTACCTCCTTGTTCTTTTACATTTTTTCCCCCTGCGATTCAACTATTGATAAGGTTGTTAATGACTTTTGGGGATATTTTTCCCCCCTCTAAAATGGCATTTCAAGTTGGTCAGTTGTTTCTAGTGGAATATTTCGGTTATTTAACCTTCTGGGAAAAGTAGCTCCCAGACTGCTCTATTGGATTCATGTCTGGAGAATTCGGCGGAATCCATTCGCTCAATTCCTTCTTCCTCTAGCGCATTTTGGACAGCCACAGTTCTATGTGAGGGAGCATTATTGTCCATAGACACAAATGGTTCACCAATGGCACCTCTAAATAAACGAACTACACCTCTAATGACATTGTCCAAATAAAATTGACCGGTCATAGTTCTCGGTACAATGATCAATGGGGTACGGGTGCCATACAAAATGCCCCCCCCCCACCATAACACTATGACGTTGACTTGGGTCGATGTTAAGCGCCAAATTCAGTCTATGCTGAGGTCCTGTTGGTCTCCAAACACGAATACGACAGTCATCGTTTGTAGGCAAAATTTCATCGGAAAACATTGTGTTATGCTACTGGTGCTGGTCCCATTTCGTATGCCCCTCACCCACTCCTGCGTCTTGCTCTATGTGAGCAATTAACCTGGGTATCCACAGGGGACCCTGCCCTAAACCACCACTTCAAGACGCCGACGTACCATACGATTCGATAAATGGATCCCATGTGTTCTTTGAAAGTGCCCCATATACACACCGACAGTTTGGAATGGGTTTCACAGCATGTTGCAATAAAAAACGGTCTTGATTTGCTGTTGTAGCCCTCCTACGTCCACTCCTGGGTAATTCGTGAACATGGCTCAACATACGAGCATGTTGCAATAAATAACGGTCTTGATTTGCTGTTGTAGCCCTTCTACGTCCACTCCTGGGTAATTCGTGAACATGCTCAACATACCGGGCAATCATTATTGACACTGTACTTTGAATGAATCCCAACTCTCTAGCAATACGTCATGACTCCAACCCTGTTCATGTAGGGTTACAATTCTCTACGGTCTTCCTCAGAAAGACGTGCCCGGGCATATTTATCGACTCACACGAAATTTAAAAAAAACTCAAATAGTACTGATTTTATTTTGGAATAGTATTCAGCCAGATATAAATTCCAGCGTGTGATAAGGTTTTTGTTCACTACTTTTGCGGTTTTTTTTTGTTCATTGTCTGTTTTTAAAAAATAACCTATCATTAGATCCTGTAAAATATTTCTTTTATAAAATTTTCTGCTAATGCACTAATTATG